>CM034082.1:32798964-33038687 GCA_019845555.1 Aristolochia fimbriata
ACTACAACCTTAAACCAAGATTTTCTTTAAACTCCCTTACGATAGCGTTAAACCAAGATTTTTCTTAAAATTCCCTTACTATAGCCTTAAACCAAGAATTTTTTTAAAATTATCTTACTATAACCTTGCGCCACGAATTGCTTCAAGTTCTCTTACTATAGGCTTCCACCATAATTTTTCTCAAAATTCCCTTCTTATAGACTGCGACAATTATTTTTCTTCAAATTCCCTTACTATAGCCTTTTGCCAAGATTTTTGAAAAATTCCCTTACTTTAGCCTTCAACCTCAGTGTTCTTCAAAATCTACTACTATATCTATCAGCCAAGTTTTTTTTCAAATTCCCTTACTTTAGGCTTCATTTTTAATTTTTATTTAAATTTCTTTACTATATCCTTCTGCTTTGATTTTTCGTAAATTCTCCTACTACATCCTTGAACCAAGATTTACTTTAAAATCCCTTACCATAGCCTTTAACAAAAATTTTCTTTAAAATTTCCTTCCTATAACCTTCTCTTATTATGGCTTTCAGTCATAATATTTCATTAAATTCCCCTTCTGAAAGCATTCGGCCCTGATTTTTCCATAAAAGTTCCCATACTATTATCAACAGTCAAGACTTTTCCTAAAATTCCCTTACTATAGCCTTCTGCCACGAGTTTTCTTAAAATTCCCTTATTATAGCCTTCAACCTTGATTTTTCTTAAAATATCCTTACAATAGCCTTGGGTCATGATTTTTCTAAAAATTACCATATTATAGCCTTCAACCATGTTTGATTTTTAAACTTCCTAAATAAAGCAATGTGCCACGAATTTTCAATGAAGTCGCTTACTATAGCCTTCAGACAATATCCTTCAGTTGTAAGTTTTGTCAAAATTATCTTACTATAGTCTTCAGCCATGAGTTTTGTTCTAATACCCTTACTCTCGCCTTTAGCCAAGATTTTTGAACAAATTCCATTACTATAGCGATGGACCACAATTTTCTTCAAATTGTATAACAATTTCTCTCATCTTTCAATTTTCTTATAATTTCCTTACTATAGCCATTTGCACTCGTTTTTCTTAAAAGTCACTACCTACAACCATAAGCAAATATTTTTTCCTATAAATCCCTTTCTATTGCCTTAATCCATGATTTTTCTTTAAATTCTTTTATTTCTAGCCTTCAACCACTATTTTTCTTCAACGTCCCTTATTATAGCCTTGTGCCACGAATTTTTTCAAATTCTCTTACTATAGCCTTCAGTCATAATTTTTCATAAAATTCCCTTACTTATAGCCTTCAGCTTCAATTTTTTGAAAAATTCCATTTCTATTATCATCAACTAAAACTTTTTCTAATATTCCCTTATTGTTTCCTTCTGCAATAATTTTTTCTGAAATTTTATTACTTATAGCTTTCAACCATGATTTTTCTCTAAAATTGTCGTACTATATCCTTGGTCCATGATTTATCACGTAATTACTTTTCTATAGCCTTCAACCATGTTTTTTTTAAAAATTTCATCGTTATAACCTTGTGCCATGCATTTTCAACAAAGTCTCTTACAATAGCCTTCAATCCTCATATTTTCAAAAATTCTCTTATTATTGTCTTCTGCCATTCTTTTCTTCAAATTCCATTACTATAGTCGTCAATCATTATCTGTCTTCAAATTCCATTACTATGGCCTTCAGATATGATTTTTCTTAAACTTTCGTTAAGATCGCTATCAACCAAGATTTTTCTTCAAATTTCCATACTATAGCCTGTGCCATGAATTTCTTCAATTTCTTTTACTATATCCTTCAGTTATTATTTTTGTCAAAATTCTCTTACAATTGCATTTAGCGATTATTTTTGTTAAAATTCTCTTTCTCTCGCCTTTAGCCATGATTTTTGAAAAAATTCTGGTACATTAGCCTTGAACCACAATTTTCTTCAAATTGTATAAAAATAGCCTTTAGCCTTACTTTTCTTATAATTTATTTACTATAGCCTTCAAATATGACCTTCAAATATGACTTTTTGAAAAATTCTCTTACTACAACCTTATGCGAAGTATTTTTGTTTTAAATCCCTTTCTAAAGCCTTCAACCTTGATTTTTCTTTAAATTTCTTTACTATAGCCTTCAGCCACAAATTTTCTTCAATGTCCCTCATTATAGCTTTGTGCCTTGAATTTCTTCAAATTCTCTTACTATATCCTCAAGTAATAATTTTTTTCAAAATTCCCTTAATATAGTCTTCAATAGTGATTTTCTCTTTAAATTCCTTACAATAAGCTTTTTTAGCCATGATTATTTTTAAAATTTCCTTAGTATAGCTTGAACTACAAATTTCTTCTAATTCTTTTTTACTATAATCATGATTTTACTTCAAATTCCCATATTTAACCTTCTGGTTTGATTTTCCATAAAATTTCTTTTACTACAGGCTTGAGATCTGATTTTTCACAAAAATTTTCTTACTACAACCTTAAACCAAGATTTTCTTTAAACTCCCTTACGATAGCCTGCGTTAAACCAAGATTTTTCTTAAAATTCCCTTTACTATAGCCTTAAACCAAGATTTTTTTTTAAAATTATCTTACTATAACTTTATGCCCACTTAATTGCTTCAAAGTTCTCTTACTATCGGCTTCCACCATAATTTTCTCAAAATTCCCTTCTTATAGACTGCGACAATTATTTTTCTTCAAATTCCCTTACTATAGCCTTTTGCCAAGATTTTTGAAAAAATTCCCTTACTTTAGCCTTCAACCCTCAGTGTTCTTCAAAATCTACTACTATATCTATCAAGTTTTTTTTTTTCAAATTCCCTTACTTTAGGCTTCATTTTTAATTTTTATTTAAATTTCTTTTTACTATATCCTTCTGCTTTTTGATTTTTTTAAGTAAATTCTCCTACTACATCCTTGAACCAAGATTTACTTTAAAATCCCTTACCATAGCCTTTAACAAAAAAATTTTCTTAAAATTTCCTTCCTATAACCTTCTCTTATTATGGCTTTCAGTCATAATATTTCATTAAATTCCCCTTCTGAAAGCATTCGGCCCTGATTTTTCCATAAAAGTTCCCATACTATTATCAACAGTCAAGACTTTTCCTAAAATTCCCTTACTATAGCCTTCTGCCACGAGTTTTCTTAAAATTCCCTTATTATAGCCTTCAACCTTGATTTTTCTTAAAATATCCTTACAATAGCCTTGGGTCATGATTTTTCTAAAATTACCATATTATAGCCTTCAACCATGTTTGATTTTTAAACTTCCTAAATAAAGCAATGTGCCACGAATTTTCAATGAAGTCGCTTACTATAGCCTTCAGACAATATCCTTCAGTTGTAAGTTTTGTCAAAATTATCTTACTATAGTCTTCAGCCATGAGTTTTGTTCTAATACCCTTACTCTCCCCTTTAGCCAAGATTTTTGAACAAATTCCATTACTATAGCGATGGACCACAATTTTCTTCAAATTGTATAACAATTTCTCTCATCTTTCAATTTTCTTATAATTTCCTTACTATAGCCATTTGCACTCGTTTTTCTTAAAAGTCACTACCTACAACCATAAGCAAATGTTTTTTTTTTCCTATAAATCCCTTTCTATTGCCTTAATCCATGATTTTTTTCTTTAAATTCTTTTATTTCTAGCCTTCAACCACTATTTTTTTCTTCAACGTCCCTTATTATAGCCTTGTGCCACGAATTTTTTTTCAAATTCTCTTACTATAGCCTTCAGTCATAATTTTTCATAAAATTCCCTTACTTATAGCCTTCAGCTTCAATTTTTTGAAAAATTCCATTTCTATTATCATCAACTAAAACTTTTTTCTAATATTCCCTTATTGTTTCCTTCTGCAATAATTTTTTCTGAAATTTTATTACTTATAGCTTTCAACCATGATTTTCTAAAATTGTCGTACTATATCCTTGGTCCATGATTTATCACGTAATTACTTTTTTCTATAGCCTTCAACCATGTTTTTTTTAAAAAAATTTCATCGTTATAGCCTTGTGCCATGCATTTTCAACAAAGTCTCTTACAATAGCCTTCAATCCTCATATTTTCAAAAATTCTCTTATTATTGTCTTCTGCCATTCTTTTTTCTTCAAATTCCATTACTATAGTCGTCAATCATTATCTGTCTTCAAATTCCATTACTATGGCCTTCAGATATGATTTTTCTTAAACTTTTCGTTAAGATCGCTATCAACCAAGATTTTTTTTCTTCAAATTTCCATACTATAGCCTGTGCCATGAATTTCTTCAATTTCTTTTTTACTATATCCTTCAGTTATTATTTTTGTCAAAATTCTCTTACAATTGCCTTTAGCTATTATTTTTGTTAAAATTCTCTTTCTCTCGCCTTTAGCCATGATTTTTGAAAAAATTCTGGTACATTAGCCTTGAACCACAATTTTCTTCAAATTGTATAAAAATAGCCTTTAGCCTTACTTTTCTTATAATTTATTTACTATAGCCTTCAAATATGACCTTCAAATATGACTTTTTGAAAAATTCTCTTACTACAACCTTATGCGAAGTATTTTTGTTTTAAATCCCTTTCTAAAGCCTTCAACCTTGATTTTTCTTTAAATTTCTTTACTATAGCCTTCAGCCACAAATTTTCTTCAATGTCCCTCATTATAGCTTTGTGCCTTGAATTTCTTCAAATTCTCTTACTATATCCTCAAGTAATAATTTTTTTCAAAATTCCCTTAATATAGTCTTCAATAGTGATTTCTCTTTAAATTCCTTACAATAAGCTTTTTAGCCATGATTATTTTTAAAATTTCCTTAGTATAGCTTGAACTACAAATTTCTTCTAATTCTTTTACTATAATCATGATTTTACTTCAAATTCCCATATTTAACCTTCTGGTTTGATTTTCCATAAAATTTCTTTACTACAGGCTTGAGATCTGATTTTTCACAAAATTTTCTTACTACAACCTTAAACCAAGATTTTCTTTAAACTCCCTTACGATAGCCTTAAACCAAGATTTTTCTTAAAATTCCCTTACTATAGCCTTAAACCAAGATTTTTTTTAAAATTATCTTACTATAACCTTGCGCCACGAATTGCTTCAAGTTCTCTTACTATAGGCTTCCACCATAATTTTTTCTCAAAATTCCCTTCTTATAGACTCGACAATTATTTTTCTTCAAATTCCCTTACTATAGCCTTTTTGCCAAGATTTTTGAAAAATTCCCTTACTTTAGCCTTCAACCTCAGTGTTCTTCAAAATCTACTACTATATCTATCAGCCAAGTTTTTTTTCAAATTCCCTTACTTTAGGCTTCATTTTTAATTTTTATTTAAATTTCTTTACTATATCCTTCTGCTTTGATTTTTCGTAAATTCTCCTACTACATCCTTGAACCAAGATTTACTTTAAAAAATCCCTTACCATAGCCTTTAACAACAAATTTTCTTAAAATTTCCTTCCTATAACCTTCTCTTATTATGGCTTTTCAGTCATAATATTTCATTAAATTCCCCTTCTGAAAGCATTTCGCCCTGATTTTTTTCCATAAAAGTTCCCATACTATTATCAACAGTCAAGACTTTTCCTAAAATTCCCTTACTATAGCCTTCTGCCAAGATTTTTCTTAAAATTCCCTTATTATAGCCTTCAACCTTGATTTTTTTCTTAAAATATCCTTACAATAGCCTTGGGTCATGATTTTTTTCTAAAATTACCATATTATAGCCTTCAACCATGTTTGATTTTTAAACTTCCTAAATAAAGCAATGTGCCACGAATTTTCAATGAAGTCGCTTACTATAGCCTTCAGACAATATCCTTCAGTTGTAAGTTTTGTCAAAATTATCTTACTATAGTCTTCAGCCATGAGTTTTGTTCTAATACCCTTACTCTCCCTTTAGCCAAGATTTTTTGAACAAATTCCATTACTATAGCGATGGACCACATTTTTTCTTCAAATTGTATAACAATTTCTCTCATCTTTCAATTTTCTTATAATTTCCTTACTATAGCCATTTGCACTCGTTTTTTTCTTAAAAGTCACTACCTACAACCATAAGCAAATGTTTTTTCCTATAAATCCCTTTCTATTGCCTTAATCCATGATTTTTCTTTAAATTCTTTTATTTCTAGCCTTCAACCACTATTTTTCTTCAACGTCCCTTATTATAGCCTTGTGCCACGAATTTTTTCAAATTCTCTTACTATAGCCTTCAGTCATAATTTTTCATAAAATTCCCTTACTTATAGCCTTCAGCTTCAATTTTTTGAAAAATTCCATTTCTATTATCATCAACTAAAACTTTTTCTAATATTCCCTTATTGTTTCCTTCTGCAATAATTTTTTCTGAAATTTTATTACTTATAGCTTTCAACCATGATTTTTCTAAAAATTGTCGTACTATATCCTTGGTCCATGATTTATCACGTAATTACTTTTCTATAGCCTTCAACCATTTTTTTTTTAAAAATTTCATCGTTATAGCCTTGTGCCATGCATTTTCAACAAAGTCTCTTACAATAGCCTTCAATCCTCATATTTTCAAAAATTCTCTTATTATTGTCTTCTGCCATTCTTTTCTTCAAATTCCATTACTATAGTCGTCAATCATTATCTGTCTTCAAATTCCATTACTATGGCCTTCAGATATGATTTTTCTTAAACTTTCGTTAAGATCGCTATCAACCAAGATTTTTCTTCAAATTTCCATACTATAGCCTGTGCCATGAATTTCTTCAATTTCTTTTACTATATCCTTCAGTTATTATTTTTGTCAAAATTCTCTTACAATTGCCTTTAGCTATTATTTTTGTTAAAATTCTCTTTCTCTCGCCTTTAGCCATGATTTTTGAAAAAATTCCGGTACATTAGCCTTGAACCACAATTTTCTTCAAATTGTTAAAAAAAAATAGCCTTTAGCCTTACTTTTTCTTATTTTTTATTTTTTTTTAAGCCTTTAATATGACCTTCAAATATGACTTTTTGAAAAATTCTCTTACTACAACCTTATGCGAAGTATTTTTGTTTTAAATCCCTTTCTAAAGCCTTCAACCTTGATTTTTCTTTAAATTTTTTTACTATAGCCTTCAGCCACAAATTTTCTTCAATGTCCCTCATTATAGCTTTGTGCCTTGAATTTCTTCAAATTCTCTTACTATATCCTCAAGTAATAATTTTTTTCAAAATTCCCTTAATATAGTCTTCAATAGTGATTTCTCTTTAAATTCCTTACAATAAGCTTTAGCCATGATTATTTTTAAAATTTCCTTAGTATAGCTTGAACTACAAATTTCTTCTAATTCTTTTACTATAATCATGATTTTACTTCAAATTCCCATATTTAACCTTCTGGTTTGATTTTCCATAAAATTTCTTTACTACAGGCTTGAGATCTGATTTTTCACAAAATTTTCTTACTACAACCTTAAACCAAGATTTTCTTTAAACTCCCTTACGATAGCGTTAAACCAAGATTTTTCTTAAAATTCCCTTACTATAGCCTTAAACCAAGAATTTTTTTAAAATTATCTTACTATAACCTTGCGCCACGAATTGCTTCAAGTTCTCTTACTATCGGCTTCCACCATAATTTTTCTCAAAATTCGCTTCTTATAGACTGCGACAATTATTTTTCTTCAAATTCCCTTACTATAGCCTTTTGCCAAGATTTTTGAAAAATTCCCTTACTTTAGCCTTCAACCTCAGTGTTCTTCAAAATCTACTACTATATCTATCAGCCAGTTTTTTTTCAAATTCCCTTACTTTAGGCTTCATTTTTAATTTTTATTTAAATTTCTTTACTATATCCTTCTGCTTTGATTTTTCGTAAATTCTCCTACTACATCCTTGAACCAAGATTTACTTTAAAATCCCTTACCATAGCCTTTAACAACAAATTTTCTTAAAATTTCCTTCCTATAACCTTCTCTTATTATGGCTTTCAGTCATAATATTTCATTAAATTCCCCTTCTGAAAGCATTCGGCCCTGATTTTTCCATAAAAGTTCCCATACTATTATCAACAGTCAAGACTTTTCCTAAAATTCCCTTACTATAGCCTTCTGCCACGAGTTTTCTTAAAATTCCCTTATTATAGCCTTCAACCTTGATTTTTCTTAAAATATCCTTACAATAGCCTTGGGTCATGATTTTTCTAAAAATTACCATATTATAGCCTTCAACCATGTTTGATTTTTAAACTTCCTAAATAAAGCAATGTGTCACGAATTTTCAATGAAGTCGCTTACTATAGCCTTCAGACAATATCCTTCAGTTGTAAGTTTTGTCAAAATTATCTTACTATAGTCTTCAGCCATGAGTTTTGTTCTAATACCCTTACTCTCCCCTTTAGCCAAGATTTTTGAACAAATTCCATTACTATAGCGATGGACCACAATTTTCTTCAAATTGTATAACAATTTCTCTCATCTTTCAATTTTCTTATAATTTCCTTACTATAGCCATTTGCACTCGTTTTTCTTAAAAGTCACTACCTACAACCATAAGCAAATTTTTTTCCTATAAATCCCTTTCTATTGCCTTAATCCAATATTTTTCTTTAAATTCTTTTATTTCTAGCCTTCAACCACTATTTTTTTTCTTCAACGTCCCTTATTATAGCCTTGTGCCACGAATTTTTTTCAAATTCTCTTACTATAGCCTTCAGTCATAATTTTTCATAAAATTCCCTTACTTATAGCCTTCAGCTTCAATTTTTTGAAAAATTCCATTTCTATTATCATCAACTAAAACTTTTTCTAATATTCCCTTATTGTTTCCTTCTGCAATAATTTTTTTCTGAAATTTTATTACTTATAGCTTTCAACCATGATTTTTCTAAAATTGTCGTACTATATCCTTGGTCCATGATTTATATCGTAATTAATTACTTTTCTATAGCCTTCAACCATTTTTTAAAAAAATTTCATCGTTATAGCCTTGTGCCATGCATTTTCAACAAAGTCTCTTACAATAGCCTTCAATCCTCATATTTTCAAAAAAATTCTCTTATTATTGTCTTCTGCCATTCTTTTCTTCAAATTCCATTACTATAGTCGTCAATCATTATCTGTCTTCAAATTCCATTACTATGGCCTTCAGATATGATTTTTCTTAAACTTTTCGTTAAGATCGCTATCAACCAAGATTTTTCTTCAAATTTCCATACTATAGCCTGTGCCATGAATTTCTTCAATTTTTTTTTTTACTATATCCTTCAGTTATTATTTTTGTCAAAATTCTCTTACAATTGCCTTTAGCTATTATTTTTTTTGTTAAAATTCTCTTTCTCTCGCCTTTAGCCATGATTTTTGAAAAAATTCTGGTACATTAGCCTTGAACCACAATTTTCTTCAAATTGTATAAAAATAGCCTTTAGCCTTACTTTTCTTATAATTTCTTTACTATAGCCTTCAAATATGACTTTTTGAAAAATTCTCTTACTACAACCTTATGCGAAGTATTTTTGTTTTAAATCCCTTTCTAAAGCCTTCAACCTTGATTTTTCTTTAAATTTCTTTACTATAGCCTTCAGCCACAAATTTTCTTCAATGTCCCTCATTATAGCTTTGTGCCTTGAATTTCTTCAAATTCTCTTACTATATCCTCAAGTAATAATTTTTTTCAAAATTCCCTTAATATAGTCTTCAATAGTGATTTCTCTTTAAATTCCTTACAATAAGCTTTTTAGCCATGATTATTTTTAAAATTTCCTTAGTATAGCTTGAACTACAAATTTCTTCTAATTCTTTTACTATAATCATGATTTTACTTCAAATTCCCATATTTAACCTTCTGGTTTGATTTTCCATAAAATTTCTTTACTACAGGCTTGAGATCTGATTTTTCACAAAATTTTCTTACTACAACCTTAAACCAAGATTTTCTTTAAACTCCCTTACGATAGCCTTAAACCAAGATTTTTCTTAAAATTCCCTTACTATAGCCTTAAACCAAGATTTTTTTTAAAATTATCTTACTATAACCTTGCGCCACGAATTGCTTCAAGTTCTCTTACTATAGGCTTCCACCATAATTTTTCTCAAAATTCCCTTCTTATAGACTGCGACAATTATTTTTCTTCAAATTCCCTTACTATAGCCTTTTGCCAAGATTTTTGAAAAATTCCCTTACTTTAGCCTTCAACCTCAGTGTTCTTCAAAATCTACTACTATATCTATCAGCCACGTTTTTTTTTCAAATTCCCTTACTTTAGGCTTCATTTTTAATTTTTATTTAAATTTCTTTACTATATCCTTCTGCTTTGATTTTTCGTAAATTCTCCTACTACATCCTTGAACCAAGATTTACTTTAAAATCCCTTACCATAGCCTTTAACAACAAATTTTCTTAAAATTTCCTTCCTATAACCTTCTCTTATTATGGCTTTTCAGTCATAATATTTCATTAAAATCCCCTTCTGAAAGCATTCGGCCCTGATTTTTCCATAAAAGTTCCCATACTATTATCAACAGTCAAGACTTTTCCTAAAATTCCCTTACTATAGCCTTCTGCCACGAGTTTTCTTAAAATTCCCTTATTATAGCCTTCAACCTTGATTTTTCTTAAAATATCCTTACAATAGCCTTGGGTCATGATTTTTCTAAAAATTACCATATTATAGCCTTCAACCATGTTTGATTTTTAAACTTCCTAAATAAAGCAATGTGCCACGAATTTTCAATGAAGTCGCTTACTATAGCCTTCAGACAATATCCTTCAGTTGTAAGTTTTGTCAAAATTATCTTACTATAGTCTTCAGCCATGAGTTTTGTTCTAATACCCTTACTCTCGCCTTTAGCCAAGATTTTTGAACAAATTCCATTACTATATGGATGGACCACAATTTTTCTTCAAATTGTATAACAATTTCTCTCATCTTTCAATTTTCTTATAATTTCCTTACTATAGCCATTTGCACTTTTTTTTTTTAAAAGTCACTACCTACAACCATAAGCAAATTTTTTCCTATAATCCCCTTTCTATTGCCTTAATCCATGATTTTTCTTTAAATTCTTTTATTTCTAGCCTTCAACCACTATTTTTCTTCAACGTCCCTTATTATAGCCTTGTGCCACGAATTTTTTCAAATTCTCTTACTATTGCCTTCAGTCATAATTTTTCATAAAATTCCCTTACTTATAGCCTTCAGCTTCAATTTTTTGAAAAATTCCATTTCTATTATCATCAACTAAAACTTTTTCTAATATTCCCTTATTGTTTCCTTCTGCAATAATTTTTTCTGAAATTTTATTACTTATAGCTTTCAACCATGATTTTTCTAAAAATTGTCGTACTATATCCTTGGTCCATGATTTATCTCGTAATTACTTTTCTATAGCCTTCAACCATGTTTTTTTTAAAAATTTCATCGTTATAGCCTTGTGCCATGCATTTTCAACAAAGTCTCTTACAATAGCCTTCAATCCTCATATTTTCAAAAATTCTCTTATTATTGTCTTCTGCCATTCTTTTCTTCAAATTCCATTACTATAGTCGTCAATCATTATCTGTCTTCAAATTCCATTACTATGGCCTTCAGATATGATTTTTCTTAAACTTTCGTTAAGATCGCTATCAACCAAGATTTTTCTTCAAATTTCCATACTATAGCCTGTGCCATGAATTTCTTCAATTTCTTTTACTATATCCTTCAGTTATTATTTTTGTCAAAATTCTCTTACAATTGCCTTTAGCTATTATTTTTGTTAAAATTCTCTTTCTCTCGCCTTTAGCCATGATTTTTTGAAAAAAATTCTGGTACATTAGCCTTGAACCACAATTTTCTTCAAATTGTATAAAAAATAGCTTTTAGCCTTACTTTTTTTATAATTTATTTTTACTATAGACCTTCAAATATGACTTTTTTTAAAAAAATTCTCTTACTACAACCTTATATGAAGTTTTTTGTTTTAAATCCCTTTCTAAAGCCTTCAACCTTGATTTTTTTTTTTTAAATTTTTTTTACTATAGCCTTCAGCCACAAAATTTTCTTCAATGTCCCTCATTATAGCTTTGTGCCTTGAATTTCTTCAAATTCTCTTACTATATCCTCAAGTAATAATTTTTTTCAAAATTCCCTTAATATAGTCTTCAATAGTGATTTCTCTTTAAATTCCTTACAATAAGCTTTTAGCCATGATTATTTTTAAAATTTCCTTAGTATAGCTTGAACTACAAATTTCTTCTAATTCTTTTACTATAATCATGATTTTACTTCAAATTCCCATATTTAACCTTCTGGTTTGATTTTCCATAAAATTTCTTTACTACAGGCTTGAGATCTGATTTTTCACAAAATTTTCTTACTACAACCTTAAACCAAGATTTTCTTTAAACTCCCTTACGATAGCCTTAAACCAAGATTTTTCTTAAAATTCCCTTACTATAGCCTTAAACCAAGATTTTTTTTAAAATTATCTTACTATAACCTTGTGCCACGAATTGCTTCAAATTCTCTTACTATAGGCTTCCACCATAATTTTTCTCAAAATTCCCTTCTTATAGACTGCGACAATTATTTTTCTTCAAATTCCCTTACTATAGCCTTTTGCCAAGATTTTTGAAAAATTCCCTTACTTTAGCCTTCAACCTCAGTGTTCTTCAAAATCTACTACTATATCTATCAGCCAAGTTTTTTTTCAAATTCCCTTACTTTAGGCTTCATTTTTAATTTTTATTTAAATTTCTTTACTATATCCTTCTGCTTTGATTTTTCGTAAATTCTCCTACTACATCCTTGAACCAAGATTTACTTTAAAATCCCTTACCATAGCCTTTAACAACAAATTTTCTTAAAATTTCCTTCCTATAACCTTCTCTTATTATGGCTTTCAGTCATAATATTTCATTAAATTCCCCTTCTGAAAGCATTCGGCCCTGATTTTTCCATAAAAGTTCCCATACTATTATCAACAGTCAAGACTTTTCCTAAAATTCCCTTACTATAGCCTTCTGCCACGAGTTTTCTTAAAATTCCCTTATTATAGCCTTCAACCTTGATTTTTCTTAAAATATCCTTACAATAGCCTTGGGTCATGATTTTTCTAAAAATTACCATATTATAGCCTTCAACCATGTTTGATTTTTAAACTTCCTAAATAAAGCAATGTGCCACGAATTTTCAATGAAGTAAACTTACTATAGCCTTCAGACAATATCCTTCAGTTGTAAGTTTTGTCAAAATTATCTTACTATAGTCTTCAGCCATGAGTTTTGTTCTAATACCCTTACTCTCGCCTTTAGCCAAGATTTTTGAACAAATTCCATTACTATAGCGATGGACCACAATTTTCTTCAAATTGTATAACAATTTCTCTCATCTTTCAATTTTCTTATAATTTCCTTACTATAGCCATTTGCACTCGTTTTTCTTAAAAGTCACTACCTACAACCATAAGCAAATTTTTTTCCTATAAATCCCTTTCTATTGCCTTAATCCATGATTTTTCTTTAAATTCTTTTATTTCTAGCCTTCAACCACTATTTTTCTTCAACGTCCCTTATTATAGCCTTGTGCCACGAATTTTTTCAAATTCTCTTACTATAGCCTTCAGTCATAATTTTTCATAAAATTCCCTTACTTATAGCCTTCAGCTTCAATTTTTTGAAAAATTCCATTTCTATTATCATCAACTAAAACTTTTTCTAATATTCCCTTATTGTTTCCTTCTGCAATAATTTTTTCTGAAATTTTATTACTTATAGCTTTCAACCATGATTTTTTCTAAAATTGTCGTACTATATCCTTGGTCCATGATTTATCTCGTAATTACTTTTCTATAGCCTTCAACCATGTTTTTTTTAAAAATTTCATCGTTATAGCCTTGTGCCATGCATTTTCTACAAAGTCTCTTACAATAGCCTTCAATCCTCATATTTTCAAAAATTCTCTTATTATTGTCTTCTGCCATTCTTTTCTTCAAATTCCATTACTATAGTCGTCAATCATTATCTGTCTTCAAATTCCATTACTATGGCCTTCAGATATGATTTTTCTTAAACTTTCGTTAAGATCGCTATCAACCAAGATTTTTCTTCAAATTTCCATACTATAGCCTGTGCCATGAATTTCTTCAATTTCTTTTACTATATCCTTCAGTTATTATTTTTGTCAAAATTCTCTTACAATTGCCTTTAGCTATTATTTTTGTTAAAATTCTCTTTCTCTCGCCTTTAGCCATGATTTTTGAAAAAATTCTGGTACATTAGCCTTGAACCACAATTTTCTTCAAATTGTATAAAAATAGCCTTTAGCCTTACTTTTCTTATAATTTCTTTACTATAGCCTTCAAATATGACTTTTTGAAAAATTCTCTTACTACAACCTTATGCGAAGTATTTTTGTTTTAAATCCCTTTCTAAAGCCTTCAACCTTGATTTTTCTTTAAATTTCTTTACTATAGCCTTCAGCCACAAATTTTCTTCAATGTCCCTCATTATAGCTTTGTGCCTTGAATTTCTTCAAATTCTCTTACTATATCCTCAAGTAATAATTTTTTTCAAAATTCCCTTAATATAGTCTTCAATAGTGATTTCTCTTTAAATTCCTTACAATAAGCTTTAGCCATGATTATTTTTAAAATTTCCTTAGTATAGCTTGAACTACAAATTTCTTCTAATTCTTTTACTATAATCATGATTTTACTTCAAATTCCCATATTTAACCTTCTGGTTTGGTTTGATTTTCCATAAAATTTCTTTACTACAGGCTTGAGATCTGATTTTTCACAAAATTTTCTTACTACAACCTTAAACCAAGATTTTCTTTAAACTCCCTTACGATAGCGTTAAACCAAGATTTTTCTTAAAATTCCCTTACTATAGCCTTAAACCAAGAATTTTTTTAAAATTATCTTACTATAACCTTGCCCACTAATTGCTTCAAATTCTCTTACTATAGGCTTCCACCATAATTTTTCTCAAAATTCCCTTCTTATAGACTGCGACAATTATTTTTCTTCAAATTCCCTTACTATAGCCTTTTGCCAAGATTTTTGAAAAATTCCCTTACTTTAGCCTTCAACCTCAGTGTTCTTCAAAATCTACTACTATATCTATCAGCCAAGTTTTTTTTCAAATTCCCTTACTTTAGGCTTCATTTTTAATTTTTATTTAAATTTCTTTACTATATCCTTCTGCTTTGATTTTTCGTAAATTCTCCTACTACATCCTTGAACCAAGATTTACTTTAAAATCCCTTACCATAGCCTTTAACAACAAATTTTCTTAAAATTTCCTTCCTATAACCTTCTCTTATTATGGCTTTCAGTCATAATATTTCATTAAATTCCCCTTCTGAAAGCATTCGGCCCTGATTTTTCCATAAAAGTTCCCATACTATTATCAACAGTCAAGACTTTTCCTAAAATTCCCTTACTATAGCCTTCTGCCAAGATTTTTCTTAAAATTCCCTTATTTTAGCCTTCAACCGTGATTTTTCTTAAAATATCCTTACAATAGCCTTGGGTCATGATTTTTCTAAAAATTACCATATTATAGCCTTCAACCATGTTTGATTTTTAAACTTCCTAAATAAAGCAATGTGCCACGAATTTTCAATGAAGTCGCTTACTATAGCCTTCAGACAATATCCTTCAGTTGTAAGTTTTGTCAAAATTATCTTACTATAGTCTTCAGCCATGAGTTTTGTTCTAATACCCTTACTCTCCCCTTTAGCCAAGATTTTTGAACAAATTCCATTACTATAGCGATGGACCACAATTTTCTTCAAATTGTATAACAATTTCTCTCATCTTTCAATTTTCTTATAATTTCCTTACTATAGCCATTTGCACTCGTTTTTCTTAAAAGTCACTACCTACAACCATAAGCAAATGTTTTTTCCTATAAATCCCTTTCTATTGCCTTAATCCATGATTTTTCTTTAAATTCTTTTATTTCTAGCCTTCAACCACTATTTTTCTTCAACGTCCCTTATTATAGCCTTGTGCCACGAATTTTTTCAAATTCTCTTACTATTGCCTTCAGTCATAATTTTTCATAAAATTCCCTTACTTATAGCCTTCAGCTTCAATTTTTTGAAAAATTCCATTTCTATTATCATCAACTAAAACTTTTTCTAATATTCCCTTATTGTTTCCTTCTGCAATAATTTTTTCTGAAATTTTATTACTTATAGCTTTCAACCATGATTTTTCTAAAAATTGTCGTACTATATCCTTGGTCCATGATTTATCTCGTAATTACTTTTCTATAGCCTTCAACCATGTTTTTTTTAAAAATTTCATCGTTATAGCCTTGTGCCATGCATTTTCTACAAAGTCTCTTACAATAGCCTTCAATCCTCATATTTTCAAAAATTCTCTTATTATTGTCTTCTGCCATTCTTTTCTTCAAATTCCATTACTATAGTCGTCAATCATTATCTGTCTTCAAATTCCATTACTATGGCCTTCAGATATGATTTTTCTTAAACTTTCGTTAAGATCGCTATCAACCAAGATTTTTCTTCAAATTTCCATACTATAGCCTGTGCCATGAATTTCTTCAATTTCTTTTACTATATCCTTCAGTTATTATTTTTGTCAAAATTCTCTTACAATTGCCTTTAGCTATTATTTTTGTTAAAATTCTCTTTCTCTCGCCTTTAGCCATGATTTTTGAAAAAATTCTGGTACATTAGCCTTGAACCACAATTTTCTTCAAATTGTATAAAAATAGCCTTTAGCCTTACTTTTCTTATAATTTCTTTACTATAGCCTTCAAATATGACTTTTTGAAAAATTCTCTTACTACAACCTTATGCAAAGTATTTTTGTTTTAAATCCCTTTCTAAAGCCTTCAACCTTGATTTTTCTTTAAATTTCTTTACTATAGCCTTCAGCCACAAATTTTCTTCAATGTCCCTCATTATAGCTTTGTGCCTTGAATTTCTTCAAATTCTCTTACTATATCCTCAAGTAATAATTTTTTTTTCAAAATTCCCTTAATATAGTCTTCAATAGTGATTTCTCTTTAAATTCCTTACAATAAGCTTTTAGCCATGATTATTTTTAAAATTTCCTTAGTATAGCTTGAACTACAAATTTCTTCTAATTCTTTTTACTATAATCATGATTTTACTTCAAATTCCCATATTTAACCTTCTGGTTTGATTTTCCATAAAATTTCTTTTTACTACAGGCTTGAGATCTGATTTTTTTCACAAAAATTTTCTTACTACAACCTTAAACCAAGATTTTTTTTAAACTCCCTTTACGATAGCCTTTAAACCAAGATTTTTCTTAAAATTCCCTTACTATAGCCTTAAACCAAGATTTTTTTTAAAATTATCTTACTATAACCTTTGCCACGAATTGTTTCAAATTCTCTTACTATAGGCTTCCACCATAATTTTTCTCAAAATTCCCTTCTTATAGACTGCGACAATTTATTTTTCTTCAAATTCCCTTACTATAGCCTTTTGCCAAGATTTTTGAAAAAAATCCCTTACTTTTAGCCTTCAACCTCAGTGTTCTTCAAAAATCTACTACTATATCTATCAGCCAAGTTTTTTTTCAAATTCCCTTACTTTAGGCTTCATTTTTAATTTTTATTTAAATTTCTTTTACTATATCCTTCTGCTTTGATTTTTTCGTAAAATTCTCCTACTACTACATCCTTGAACCAAGATTTTTTTAAAATCCCTTACCATAGCCTTTAACAACAAATTTTCTTAAAATTTCCTTCCTATAATTTTCTTTATTATGGCTTTCAGTCATAATATTTCATTAAATTCCCCTTCTGAAAGCATTCGGCCCTGATTTTTCCATAAAAGTTCCCATACTATTATTTCAGTCAAGTTTTCCTAAACTTTTCCTAAAATTCCCTTACTATAGCCTTCTGCCAAGATTTTTCTTAAAATTCCCTTATTATAGCCTTCAACCTTGATTTTTCTTAAAATATCCTTACAATAGCCTTGGGTCATGATTTTTCTAAAATTACCATTATTAGCCTTCAACCATGTTTGATTTTTAAACTTCCTAAATAAAGCAATGTCAAAATTATCTTACAATTTTCAATGAGTTTTCCCTTTTCTATACCCCTTCAGATTTTTTATTGATTTTTACTTCCTAAATAAAGCAATGTTCGAATTTTCTAAACTTACTATAGCCTTCAGACAATATCCTTCAGTTTAAGTTTTGTCAAAATTATCTTACTATAGTCTTCAGCCATGAGTTTTTTGTTAATAATACCCTTACTTTTTAGCCAAGATTTTTGAACAAATTCCATTACTATAGCGATGGACCACAATTTTCTTCAAATTGTATAACAATTTCTCTCATCTTTCAATTTTCTTATAATTTCCTTACTATAGCCATTTGCACTCTTTTTTTCTTAAAAGTCACTACCTACAACCATAAGCAAATTTTTTCCTATAAATCCCTTTCTATTGCCTTAATCCATGATTTTTTTTAAATTCTTTTATTTCTAGCCTTCAACCACTATTTTTCTTCAACGTCCCCTTATTATAGCCTTGTGCCACGAATTTTTTCAAATTCTCTTACTATTGCCTTCAGTCATAATTTTTCATAAAATTCCCTTACTTATAGCCTTCAGCTTCAATTTTTTGAAAAATTCCATTTCTATTATCATCAACTAAAACTTTTTTCTAATATTCCCTTATTGTTTCCTTCTGCAATAATTTTTTTCTGAAATTTTATTACTTATAGCTTTCAACCATGATTTTTCTAAAAATTTTTATATCCTTGGTCCAAATTTTCTCTTATTATTTTCTATAGCCTTCAACCATGTTTTTTTTAAAAATTTTTCGTTATAGCCTTGTGCCATGCATTTTTACAAAGTCTCTTACAATAGCCTTCAATCCTCATAACAAAAATTCTCTTATTATTTCTTTGCCAAATTCCATTACTATATAGTCCATTTCTGTCTTCAAATTCCATTACTATGGCCTTCAAATATGATTTTTCTTAAACTTTATTTAGATATAGCTATCAACCAAGATTTTTTTCTTTAAATTTCCATACTATAGCCTTGTGCCATGAATTTCTTCAAAATTTTTCAATAGCCTTCAATCCTTCAATTATTTTTTACTTTTCTTATATCCTTCAAATTCCATTATTATTTTTGTCAAAATTTTCTTACAATTGCCAAGATTTTTCTTCAAATTCCATACTTTTGTTAAATTTCTTCAATTTCTCTTTACTATAGCCATGATTTTTGAAAAAAATCTTACAATTGCCTTTACGATTATTTTTGTTGAACCACAATTTTCTTCAAATTTTGTAAAAAATAGTACTTTAGCCTTGAACCACTTTTTTCTTCAAATTTATTTACTTTAGCCTTCAAATATAACCTTTTACTATTTTATTTTGAAAAATTCTCTTACTACAACCTTATGCCAAGTTTTTTTTGTTTTAAATCCCTTTCTAAAGCCTTCAACCTTGATTTTTCTTTAAATTTCTTTTACTATAGCCTTCAGCCACAAATTTTCTTCAATGTCCCTCATTATAGCTTTGTGCCTTGAATTTCTTCAAATTCTCTTACTATATCCTCAAGTAATAATTTTTTTCAAAATTCCCTTAATATAGTCTTCAATAGTGATTTCTCTTTAAATTCCTTACAATAAGCTTTAGCCATGATTATTTTTAAAATTTCCTTAGTATAGCTTGAACTACAAATTTCTTTCTTCTTTTCTTTTACTATAATCATGATTTTACTTCAAATTCCCATATTTAACCTTCTGGTTTGATTTTCCATAAAATTTCTTTTACTACAGGCTTGAGATCTGATTTTTCACAAAATTTTCTTACTACAACCTTAAACCAAGATTTTTTTAAACTCCCCTTACGATAGCCTTAAACCAAGATTTTTCTTAAAATTCCTTTACTATAGCCTTTAAACCAAGATTTTTTTTTAAAATTATCTTACTATAACCTTATACCACGAATTGCTTCAAATTTCTCTTACTATTGGCTTTCCACCATAATTTTTCTCAAAATTCCCTTCTTATAGACTGCGACAATTATTTTTCTTCAAATTCCCTTACTATATAGCCTTTTGCCAAGATTTTTGAAAAATTCCCTTTACTTTAGCCTTCAACCTCAGTGTTCTTCAAAAATCTACTACTATATCTATCAGCCAAGTTTTTTTTTTCAAATTCCCTTACTTTTAGGCTTCATTTTTAATTTTTATTTAAATTCTTTTTACTATATCCTTCTGCTTTGATTTTTAGTAAATTCTCCTACTACATCCTTGAACCAAGATTTACTTTAAAATCCCTTACCATAGCCTTTAACAACAAATTTTCTTAAAATTTCCTTCCTATAACCTTCTCTTATTATGGTTTTCAGTCATAATATTTCATTAAATTCCCCTTCTGAAAGCATTTGGCCTGATTTTTCCAAAAGTTCCCATACTATTATCAACAGTCAAGACTTTTCCTAAAATTCCCTTACTATAGCCTTCTGCCAAGATTTTTCTTAAAATTCCCTTATTATAGCCTTCAACCTTGATTTTTCTTAAAATATCCTTACAATAGCCTTGGGTCATGATTTTTCTAAAATTACCATATTATAGCCTTCAACCATGTTTGATTTTTAAACTTCCTAAATAAAGCAATGTGCCACCAAATTTTCAATGAAGTTGCTTACTATAGCCTTCAGACAATATCCTTCAGTTGTAAGTTTTGTCAAAATTATCTTACTATAGTCTTCAGCCATGAGTTTTGTTCTAATACCCTTACTCTCGCCTTTAGCCAAGATTTTTGAACAAATTCCATTACTATAGCGATGGACCACAATTTTCTTCAAATTGTATAACAATTTCTCTCATCTTTCAATTTTCTTATAATTTCCTTACTATAGCCATTTGCACTCGTTTTTCTTAAAAGTCACTACCTACAACCATAAGCAAATGTTTTTTCCTATAAATCCCTTTCTATTGCCTTAATCCATGATTTTTCTTTAAATTCTTTTATTTCTAGCCTTCAACCACTATTTTTCTTCAACGTCCCTTATTATAGCCTTGTGCCACGAATTTTTTCAAATTCTCTTACTATAGCCTTCAGTCATAATTTTTCATAAAATTCCCTTACTTATAGCCTTCAGCTTCAATTTTTTGAAAAATTCCATTTCTATTATCATCAACTAAAACTTTTTCTAATATTCCCTTATTGTTTCCTTCTGCAATAATTTTTTCTGAAATTTTATTACTTATAGCTTTCAACCATGATTTTTTCTAAAATTGTCGTACTATATCCTTGGTCCATGATTTATCTCGTAATTACTTTTCTATAGCCTTCAACCATGTTTTTTTTTAAAATTTCATCGTTATAGCCTTGTGCCATGCATTTTCTACAAAGTCTCTTACAATAGCCTTCAATCCTCATATTTTCAAAAATTCTCTTATTATTGTCTTCTGCCATTCTTTTCTTCAAATTCCATTACTATAGTCGTCAATCATTATCTGTCTTCAAATTCCATTACTATGGCCTTCAGATATGATTTTTCTTAAACTTTCGTTAAGATCGCTATCAACCAAGATTTTTTCTTCAAATTTCCATACTATATAGCCTGTGCCATGAATTTCTTCAATTTCTTTTACTATATCCTTCAGTTATTATTTTTTTGTCAAAATTCTCTTACAATTGCCTTTAGCTATTATTTTTTTGTTAAAATTCTTTTCTCTCGCCTTTAGCCATGATTTTTGAAAAAAATTCCGGTACATTAGCCTTGAACCACAATTTTCTTCAAATTGTATAAAAATAGCCTTTAGCCTTACTTTTCTTATAATTTCTTTACTCAAATATGCCTTCAAATATGACTTTTTTAAAAATTCTCTTACTACAACCTTATGCCAAGTTTTTTTGTTTTAAATCCCTTTCTAAAGCCTTCAACCTTGATTTTTCTTTAAATTTCTTTACTATAGCCTTCAGCCACAAATTTTCTTCAATGTCCCTCATTATAGCTTTGTGCCTTGAATTTCTTCAAATTCTCTTACTATATCCTCAAGTAATAATTTTTTTCAAAATTCCCTTAATATAGTCTTCAATAGTGATTTCTCTTTAAATTCCTTACAATAAGCTTTAGCCATGATTATTTTTAAAATTTCCTTAGTATAGCTTGAACTACAAATTTCTTCTAATTCTTTTACTATAATCATGATTTTACTTCAAATTCCCATATTTAACCTTCTGGTTTGATTTTCCATAAAATTTCTTTACTACAGGCTTGAGATCTGATTTTTCACAAAATTTTCTTACTACAACCTTAAACCAAGATTTTCTTTAAACTCCCTTACGATAGCCTTAAACCAAGATTTTTCTTAAAATTCCCTTACTATAGCCTTAAACCAAGATTTTTTTAAAATTATCTTACTATAACCTTGCGCCACGAATTGCTTCAAGTTCTCTTACTATCGGCTTCCACCATAATTTTTCTCAAAATTCGCTTCTTATAGACTGCGACAATTATTTTTCTTCAAATTCCCTTACTATAGCCTTTTGCCAAGATTTTTGAAAAATTCCCTTACTTTAGCCTTCAACCTCAGTGTTCTTCAAAATCTACTACTATATCTATCAGCCAAGTTTTTTTTCAAATTCCCTTACTTTAGGCTTCATTTTTAATTTTTATTTAAATTTCTTTACTATATCCTTCTGCTTTGATTTTTCTAAAATTCTCCTACTACATCCTTGAACCAAGATTTACTTTAAAATCCCTTACCATAGCCTTTAACAACAAATTTTCTTAAAATTTCCTTCCTATAACCTTCTCTTATTATGGCTTTCAGTCATAATATTTCATTAAATTCCCCTTCTGAAAGCATTTGGCCCTGATTTTTCCATAAAAGTTCCCATACTATTATCAACAGTCAAGACTTTTCCTAAAATTCCCTTACTATAGCCTTCTGCCACGAGTTTTCTTAAAATTCCCTTATTATAGCCTTCAACCTTGATTTTTCTTAAAATATCCTTACAATAGCCTTGGGTCATGATTTTTCTAAAAATTACCATATTATAGCCTTCAACCATGTTTGATTTTTAAACTTCCTAAATAAAGCAATGTGCCACGAATTTTCAATGAAGTCGCTTACTATAGCCTTCAGACAATATCCTTCAGTTGTAAGTTTTGTCAAAATTATCTTACTATAGTCTTCAGCCATGATTTTTTGTTCTAATACCCTTACTCTCGCCTTTAGCCAAGATTTTTGAACAAATTCCATTACTATAGCGATGGACCACAATTTTCTTCAAATTGTATAACAATTTCTCTCATCTTTCAATTTTTTCTTATAATTTCCTTACTATAGCCATTTGCTCTCGTTTTTCTTAAAAGTCACTACCTACAACCATAAGCAAATGTTTTTTCCTATAAATCCCTTTCTATTGCCTTAATCCATGATTTTTCTTTAAATTCTTTTATTTCTAGCCTTCAACCACTATTTTTCTTCAACGTCCCTTATTATAGCCTTGTGCCACTTAATTTTTTTCAAATTCTCTTACTATAGCCTTAAGTCATAATTTTTCATAAAATTCCCTTACTTATAGCCATCAGTTATAATTTTTTGAAAAATTCCATTTCTATTATCATCAACTAAAACTTTTTCTAACATTCCCTTATTGGTTCCTTCTGCAATGATTTTTTCGGAAATTTTATTACTTATAGCTTTCAACCATGATTTTTGTAAAAATTTTCATACTAAAGCCTTGGTCCATGATTTTTCTCGTAATTAATTTTCTATAGCCTTCAACCATGTTTTTTTTTTAAATTTCATCGGTATAGCCTTGTGTCATGAATTTTCTACAAAGTCTCTTACAATAGCCTTCAATCCTCATATTTTCAAAAATTTCCTTATTATTCTCTTCTGCCATTCTTTTCTTCAAATTCCATTACTATAGTCGTCAATCATTATCTGTCTTCAAATTCCATTACTATGGCCTTCAGATATGATTTTTCTTAAACTTTCGTTAAGATAGCTATCAACCAAGATTTTTCTTCAAATTTCCATACTATAGCCTGTGCCATGAATTTCTTCAATTTCTTTTTACTATATCCTTCAGTTATTATTTTTGTCAAAATTCTCTTACAATTGCCTTTAGCTATGATTTTTGTTAAAATTCTCTTTCTCTCAGCTTTTTAGCCATGATTTTTGAAAAAATTCTGGTACATTAGCCTTGAACCACAATTTTCTTCAAATTGTATTAAAATAGCCTTTAGCCTTTTACTTTTTTTTCTTATAATTTATTTTACTATAGCCTTCAAAATATGACTTTTTGAAAAATTCTCTTACTACAACCTTATGCCAAGTTTTTTTGTTTTAAATCCCTTTCTAAAGCCTTCAACCATGATTTTTTTTTTAAATTTCTTTTACTATAGCCTTCAGCCACAAATTTTCTTCAATGTCCCTCATTATAGCTTTGTGCCTTGAATTTCTTCAAATTCTCTTACTATAGCCCTCAAGTAATAATTTTTTTTTCAAAATTCCCTTAATATAGTCTTCAATAGTGATTTCTCTTTAAATTCCTTACAATAAGCTTTAGCCATGATTATTTTTAAAATTTCCTTAGTATAGCTTGAACTACAAATTTCTTCTAATTCTTTTACTATAATCATGATTTTACTTCAAATTCCCATATTTAACCTTCTGGTTTGATTTTCCATAAAATTTCTTTACTACAGGCTTGAGATCTGATTTTTCAAAAAATTTTCTTACTACAACCTTAAACCAAGATTTTCTTTAAACTCCCTTTACGATAGCCTTAAACCAAGATTTTTCTTAAAATTCCCTTTACTATAGCCTTAAACCAAGAATTTTTTTTAAAATTATCTTACTATAACCTAACCTTACCACTAATTGCTTCAAATTCTCTTACTATAGGCTTTCCACCATAATTTTTTTCTCAAAATTCCCTTCTTATAGACTGCAACAATTATTATTTTTCTTCAAATTCCCTTACTATAGCCTTTTGCCAAGATTTTTGAAAAATTCCCTTACTTTAGCCTTCAACCCTCAGTGTTCTTCAAAATCTACTACTATATCCTTCAGCCAGGTTTTTTTTCAAATTTCCTTACTTTAGGTTACATTTTTAATTTTTATTTAAATTCCATTACTATATCCTTCAGCTTTGATTTTTCTAAAATTCTCCTACTACATCCTTGAACCAAGATTTACTTTAAAATCCCTTACTATAGCCTTTAACAACAAATTTTCTTTAAATTTCCTTCCTATAACCTTCTCTTATTATGGCATTCAGTCATAATATTTCATTAAATTCCCCTACTGAAAGCATTTGGCCCTGATATTTCCAAAAAAATTCCCTTACTATTATCAACAGTCAAGACTTTTTTTCCTAAAATTCCCTTACTATAGCCTTCTGCCAATATTTTTCTTAAAATTCCCTTATTATAGCCTTCAACCTGATGATTTTTCTTAAAATATCCTTACAATAGCCTTGGGTCATGATTTTTCTTAAAATTACCATATTATAGCCTTCAACCATGTTTGATTTTTAAATTTCCTAAATAAAGCAATGTGCCACGAATTTTCAATGAAGTCGCTTTTACTATAGCCTTCAGACAATATCCTTCCAGTTGTAAGTTTTGTCAAAATTATCTTACTATAGTCTTCAGCCATGATTTTTTGTTCTAATACCCTTACTCTCGCCTTTAGGCAAGATTTTTGAACAAATTCCATTACTATAGCGATGGACCACAATTTTCTTCAAATTGTATTACAATTTCCCTCATCTTTCAGTTTTCTTATAATTTCCTTACTATAGCCATTTGCTCTCATTTTTCTTAAAAGTCACTACCTACAACCATAAGCAAATGTATTTTTTCCTATAAATCCCTTTCTATTGCCTTAATCCATGATTTTTCTTTAAATTCTTTTATTTCTAGCCTTCAACCACTATTTTTCTTCAACGTCCCTTATTATAGCCTTGTGCCACGAATTTTTTCAAATTCTCTTACTATAGCCTTAAGTCATAATTTTTCATAAAATTCCCTTACTTATAGCCTTCAGCTACAATTTTTTGAAAAATTCCATTTCTATTATCATCAACTAAAACTTTTTCTAATATTCCCTTATTGGTTCCTTCTGCAATGATTTTTTCGGAAATTTTATTACTTATAGCTTTCAACCATGATTTTTGTAAAAATTTTCATACTAAAGCCTTGGTCCATGATTTTTCTCGTAATTACTTTCTTCAACGATGTTTTTTTGAAAATTTCATCGATAGCCTTGTGCCATGAATTTTCTACAAAGTCTTTTAAGATAGCCTTCAATCCTCATTTTTTCAAAAATTTCCTTATTATTGTCTTCTGCCATTCTTTTCTTCAAATTCCATTACTATAGTCGTCAATCATTATCTGTCTTCAAATTCCATTACTATGGCCTTCAGATATGATTTTTCTTAAACTTCCGTTAATATAGCTATCAACCATGATTTTTCTTCAAATTTCCATACTATTGCCTTGTGCCATGAATTTCTTCAAATTCTCTTACTATATCCTTCAGTTATTATTTTTGTCAAAATTCTCTTACAATTGCCTTTAGCTATTATTTTTGTTAAATTCTCTTTTCTCTAAGCCTTTAGCCATGATTTTGAAAAAAATTCTGGTACATTAGCCTTGAACCACAATTTTCTTCAAATTGTATTAAAATAGCCTTTAACCTTACTTTTTTCTTATAATTTCTTTACTATAGCCTTCAAATAGCCATCAAATATGACTTTTTTGAAAAATTCTCTTACTACAACCTTTATGCCAAGTTTTTTTGTTTTAAATCCCTTTCTAAAGCCTTCAACCATGATTTTTTTCTTTAAATTTTTTTACTATAGCCTTCAACCACAAATTTTCTTCAATGTCCCTCATTATAGCCTTTGTGCCTTGAATTTCTTCAAATTCTCTTACTATATCCTCAAGTAATAATTTTTTTCAAAATTCCCTTAATATAGTCTTCAATAGTGATTTCTCTTTAAATTCCTTACAATAAGCTTTTAGCCATGATTATTTTTTAAAATTTCCTTAGTATAGCTTGAACTACAAATTTCTTCTAATTCTTTTACTATAATCATGATTTTACTTCAAATTCCCATATTTAACCTTCTGGTTTGATTTTCCATAAAATTTCCTTACTATAGGCTTGAGATCTGATTTTTTCACAAAATTTTCTTACTACAACCTTAAACCAAGATTTTCTTTAAACTCCCTTTACGATAGCCTTAAACCAAGATTTTTCTTAAAATTCCCTTACTATAGCCTTAAACCAAATTTTTTTTAAAATTATCTTACTATAACCTTATTGCCAATTAATTGCTTCAAATTCTCTTACTATAGGCTTCCACCAAAATTTTTCTCAAAATTCCCTTCTTATAGACTCACGACAATTATTTTTCTTCAAATTCCCTTACTCTAGCGTTTTGCCAAGATTTTTGCAAAAATTCTCTTACGTTAGCCTTCAACCACAGAGTTCTTCAAAATCTACTACTATATCCTTCAGCCAAGTAAATTCCTTTACTATATCCTTCTGCTTTTTTTTTTCGTAAATTCTCCTACTACATCCTTGAACCAAGATTTACTTTAAAATCCCTTACCATAGCCTTTAACAACAAATTTTTCTTAAAATTTCCTTCCTATAACCTTCTCTTATTATGGCTTTCAGTCATAATATTTCATTAAATTCCCTTTGAAAGCATTTTATTATTGATTTTTCCATAAAAGTTAATATTTATTATTTCAAGACTTTTCCTAAAAAATTCCTTACTATAGCCTGCCAAGATTTTTCTTAAAATTCCCTTATTATAGCCTTCAACCTTGATTTTTCTTAAAATATCCTTACAATAGCCTTGGGTCATGATTTTTCTTAAAATTACCATATTATAGCCTTCAACCATGTTTGATTTTTTAAATTTCCTAAATAAAGCAATGTGCCACGAATTTTCAATGAAGTCGCTTACTATAGCCTTCAGACAATATCCTTCAATTGTAAGTTTTGTCAAAATTATCTTACTATAGTCTTCAGCCATGATTTTTGTTCTAATACCCTTACTCTCGCCTTTAGCCAAGATTTTTGAACAAATTCCATTACTATAGCGATGAACCACAATTTTCTTCAAATTGTATAACAATTTCCCTCATCTTCAGTTTTTTTCTTATAATTTCCTTACTATAGCCATTTGCTCTTTTTTTTTCTTAAAAGTCACTACCTACAACCATAAGCAAATGTTTTTTTTCCTATAAATCCCTCTCTATTGCCTTAATCCATGATTTTTCTTTAAATTCTTTTATTTCTAGCCTTCAACCACTATTTTTCTTCAACGTCCCTTATTATAGCCTTGTGCCACGAATTTCTTCAAATTCTCTTACTATAGCCTTAACTCATAATTTTTCATAAAATTCCCATACTTATGGCCTTCAGTTACGATTTTTTTAAAAATTCCATTCCAATTATCATCAACTAAAAGTATTTCTAATATTCCCTTAAAGTTTCCTTCAGCAAATGATTTTTTTCTGAAATTTTATTACTTATAGCTTTCAACCATGATTTTTCTAAAATTGTCGTACTATATCCTTGGTCCATGATTTTTCTCGTAATTACTTTTCTATAGCCTTCAACCATGTTTTTTTTTAAAATTTCATCGTTATAGCCTTGTGCCATGAATTTTCTACAAAGTCTCTTACAATAGCCTTCAATCCTCATATTTTCAAAAATTCTCTTATTATTGTCTTCTGCCATTCTTTTCTTCAAATTCCATTACTATAGTCGTCAATCATTATCTGTCTTCAAATTCCATTACTATGGCCTTCAGATATGATTTTTCTTAAACTTTCGTTAATATAGCTATCAACCACGATTTTTCTTCAAATTTCCATACTATAGCCTTGTGCCATGAATTTCTTCAATTTCTCTTACTATATCCTTCAGTTATTATTTTTGTCAAAATTCTCTTACAATTGCCTTTAGCTATGATTTTTGTTAAAATTCTCTTTCTCTCGCCTTTAACCATGATTTTTGAAAAAATTCCGGTACATTAGCCTTGAACCACAATTTTCTTCAAATTGTAATAAAATAGCCTTCAGCCTTACTTTTCTTATAATTTCTTTACTATAGCCATCAAATATGACTTTTTTAAAAATTCTATTACAACAACCTTATGCCAATTTTTTTTTTTTTGAATCCCTTTCTTTAGCCTTCAACTATGATTTTTCTTTAAATTTCTTTATTGTAGCCTTCAGCCACAAATTTTCTTCAATGTCCCTCATTATAGCCTTGTGCCTTGAATTTCTTCAAATTCTTTTACTATTGCCTTAAGTAATAATTTTTTTCAAAATTCCCTTAATATAGTCTTCAACAGTGATTTCTCTTTAAATTCCTTACAATAAGCTTTTGCCATGATTATTTTTAAAATTCCCTTAGTATAGCTTGAACAACAAATTTCTTCAAATTCTTTTAGTAGTGCATGGAATCATGATTTTACTTCAAATTCCCATATTTAACCTTCTGGTTTGATTTTCCATAAAATTTCCTTACTACAGGCTTGAGATCTGATATTTCTAAAAAATTTCTTACTACAACCTTAAACCAAGATTTTTCTAAACTCCCTTACGATAGCCATAAACCATGATTTTTCTAAAAATTCCGTTACTATAGCCTTAAACCAAGAATTTTCTTAAAATTCTCTTACTATAACCTTGCACCACGAATTGCTTCAAATTTTCTTACTATAGGCTTCCACCATAATTTTTCTCAAAATTCCCTTCTTATAGACTGCAACAATTATTTTTCTTCAAATTCCCTTACTATAGCCTTTTGCCAAGATTTTTGCTAAAATTCCCTTACTTTAGCCTTCAACCACAGTGTTCTTCAAAATCTACTACTATATCCTTCAGCCAAGTTTTTTTTCAAATTCCCTTACTTTAGGCTTCTTTTTTAATTTTTATTTAAATTCCATTACTATATCCTTCAGCTTTGACTTTTCGTAAATTCTCCTACTGCATCCTTGAACCAAGATTTACTTTAAAATCCCTTACCATAGCCTTTAACAACAAATTTTCTTTAAATTTTCTTCCTATAACCTTCTCTTATTATGGCATTCAGTCATAATATTTGTTTAAATTCCCCTACTGCAAGCATTTGGCCCTGATTTTTCCAAAAAATTCTTTTACTATTATCAAAAGTCTAGACTTTTTCTAAAATTCCCTTATTATAGCCTTCTGCCAAGATTTTTCTTAAAATGCCCTTATTATAGCCTTCAACCATGATATTTCTTAAAAGATCCTTACAATAGCCTTTGGCCATGATTTTTCTTAAAATTACCATATTATAGCCTTCAACCATGTTTGTTTTTTAAACTTCCTAAATAAAGCAATGTGCCACGAATTTTCAATTAAGTCGCTTACTATAGCCTTCAGACAATATCCTTCAGTAGTAAGTTTAGTCAAAATTCGATTACTACAGTCTTCAGCCATGATTTTTGTTCTAATACCCTTACTCTCGCCTTTAGCCAAGATTTTTGAACAAATTCCATTACTTTAGCGATGAACCACAATTTTCTTCAAATTGTATTACAATTTCTCTCATCTTTCAATTTTCTTATAATTTCCTTTTTATAGCCATTTGCTCTCATTTTTTTCTTAAAAGTCACTACCTACAACCATAAGCAAATGTTTTTTTCCTATAAATCCCTTTCTATTGCCTTAATCCATGATTTTTTCTTTAAATTTTTTTATTTCTAGCCTTCAACCACTATTTTTCTTCAACGTCCCTTATTATAGCCTTGTGCCACGAATTTCTTCAAATTCTCTTACTATAGCCTTAACTCATAATTTTTCATAAAATTCCCTTACTTATAGCCTTCAGCTACGATTTTTTTAAAAATTCCATTCCAATTATCATCAACTAAAACTATTTCTAATATTCCCTTAAAGTTTCCTTCTGCAATGATTTTTTTCTGAAATTTTATTACTTATAACTTTCAACCATGATTTTTCTAAAAATTGTCGTACTATATCCTTGGTCCATGATTTTTCTCATAATTACTTTTCTATAGCCTTCAACCATGTTTTTTTTTAAAATTTTATCGTTATAGCGTTGTGCCATGAATTTTCTACAAAGTCTCTTACAATAGCCTTCAATCCTCATATTTTCAAAAATTCTCTTATTATTGTCTTCTGCCATTTCTTTTTTCTTCAAATTCCATTACTATAGTCGTCAATCATTATCTGTCTTCAAATTCCATTACTATGGCCTTCAGATATGATTTTTCTTAAACTTTCGTTAATATAGCTATCAACCATGATTTTTTTCTTCAAATTTCCATACTATAGCCTTGTGCCATGAATTTCTTCAAATTCTCTTACTATATCCTTCTGTTATTATTTTTGTCAAAATTCCCTTACAATAGCCTTTAGTTATGATTTTTGTTAAAATTCTCTTCCTCTCGTCTTTAGCCATGATTTTTGAAAAAATTCCGGTACATTAGCCTTGAACCACAATTTTCTTCAAATTGTATTAAAATAGCCATCAACCTTACTTTTCTTATAATTTCCTCACTATAGCCATCAAATATGACTTCTTTGAAAATTCTCTTACTACAACCTTATGCCAAGTTTTTTTGTTTTAAATCCCTTTCTAAAGCCTTCGACCATGATTTTTCTTTAAATTTCTTTACTGTAGCCTTCAGCCACAAATTTTCTTCAATGTCCCTCATTATATCCTTGTGCCTAGAATTTCTTCAAATTCTCTTACTATAGCCTTAAGTAATAATTTTTTTCAAAATTCCCTTAATATAGTCTTCTATAGTGATTTCTCTTTAAATTCCATACAATAAGCTTTAGCCATGATAATTTTTAAAATTTCCTTAGTATAGCTTGAACTACAAATTTCTTCAAATTCTTTTACTATAGCCTTGAATCATGATTTTACTTCAAATTCCCATATTTAACCTTCTGGTTTGATTTTCCATAAAATTTCCTTTACTACAGGCTTTGAGATCTGATTTTTCATTAAATTTAATTACTACAACCTTAAACCAAGATTTTCTTTAAAACCCCTTTACGATAGCCTTTAAACCATGATTTTTCTTAAAATTCCGTTACAATAGCCTTAAACCAAGAGTTTTTTAAAATTCTCTTACTATAACCTTTAACCGTGAATTGCTTCAAATTCTCTTACTATAGGCTTTCACCATCATTTTTCTCAAAATTCCCTTCTTATAGACTGCAATAATTATTTTTCTTCAAATTCCCTTACTATAGCCTTTTGCCAAGATTTTTGCTAAAATTCCCTTACTTTAGCCTTCAACCTCAGTGTTCTTCAAAATCTACTACTATATCCTTCAGCCAGGTTTTTTTTCAAATTCCCTTACTTTAGGCTTCATTTTTAATTTTTATTTAAATTCCATTACTATATCCTTCTACTTTGATTTTTCGTAAATTCTCCTACTACATCCTTGAACCAAGATTTACTTTAAAATCCCTTACTATAGCCTTTAACAACAAATTTTCTTTAAATTTCTTTTCTATAACGTTCTCTGATTATGGCATCCAGTCATAATATTTCATTAAATTCCCCTACTGAAAGCATTTGGCCCTGATTTTTCCAAAAACATTCCCTTAGTATTATCAACAGTGAAGACTTTTTCTAAAATTCCCTTACTAAAGCCTTCTGCCAATATTTTTCTTAAAATTCCCTTATTATAGCCTTCAACCATGATATTTCTTAAAATATCCTTAAAATAGCCTTGGGCCATGATTTTTCTTAAAATTACCATATTATAGCCTTCAACCATGTTTGTTTTTTAAATTTCCTAAATAAAGCATTGTGCCACGAATTTTCAATAAAGTTGCTTACTATAGCCTTCAGACAATATCCTTCAATAGTAAGTTTTGTCAAAATTCTCTTACTATAGTTTTCAGCCATGATTTTTGTTCTAATACCCTTACTCTCGCCTTTAGCCAAGATTTTTGAACAAATTCCATTACTTTAGCGATGAACCACAATTTTCTTCAAATTGTATTACAATTTCCCTCAGCTTTCAGTTTTCTTATAATTTCCTTTTTATAGCCATTTTCTCTCATTTTTCTTAAAAGTCACTACCTACAACCATAAGCAAATGTTTTTTCCTATAAATCCCTTTCTATTGCCTTAATCCATGATTTTTCTTTAAATTCTTTTATTTCTAGCCTTCAACCACTATTTTTCTTCAACGTCCCTTATTATAGCCTTGTTTGTGCCTGAATTTTTTCTTCAAATTCTCTTACTATAGCCTTAACTCATAATTTTTCATAAAACTCCCTTACTTATAGCCTTCAGCTACGATTTTTTTAAAAATTCCATTCTAATTATCATCAACTAAAACTATTTCTAATATTCCCTTAAAGTTTCCTTCTGCAATGATTTTTTTCTGAAATTTTTTACTTATAACTTTCAACCATGATTTTTCTAAAAATTGTCGTACTATATCCTTGGTCCATGATTTTTCTCATAATTACTTTTCTATAGCCTTCAACCATGTTTTTTTTTAAAATTTTATCGTTATAGCGTTGTGCCATGAATTTTCTACAAAGTCTCTTACAATAGCCTTCAATCCTCATATTTTCAAAAATTCTCTTATTATTGTCTTCTACCATTCTTTTCTTCAAATTCCATTACTATAGTCGTCAATCATTATCTGTCTTCAAATTCCATTACTATGGCCTTCAGATATGATTTTTCTTAAACTTTCGTTAATATAGCTATCAACCATGATTTTTCTTCAAATTTCCATACTATAGCCTTGTGCCATGAATTTCTTCAAATTCTCTTACTATATCCTTCTGTTATTATTTTTGTCAAAATTCCCTTACAATAGCCTTTAGTTATGATTTTTGTTAAAATTCTCTTTTCTCCTCGTCTTTAGCCATGATTTTTGAAAAAATTCCGGTACATTAGCCTTGAACCACAATTTTCTTCAAATTGTATTAAAATAGCCATCAACCTTACTTTTCTTATAATTTCCTCACTATAGCCATCAAATATGACTTCTTTGAAAATTCTCTTACTACAACCTTATGCCAAGTTTTTTTGTTTTAAATCCCTTTCTAAAGCCTTCGACCATGATTTTTCTTTAAATTTCTTTACTGTAGCCTTCAGCCACAAATTTTCTTCAATGTCCCTCATTATAGCCTTGTGCCTAGAATTTCTTCAAATTCTCTTACTATAGCCTTAAGTAATAATTTTTTTCAAAATTCCCTTAATATAGTCTTCTATAGTGATTTCTCTTTAAATTCCATACAATAAGCTTTAGCCATGATAATTTTTAAAATTTCCTTAGTATAGCTTGAACTACAAATTTCTTCAAATTCTTTTACTATGGCCTTGAATCATGATTTTACTTCAAATTCCCATATTTAACCTTCAGGTTTGATTTTCCATATAATTTCCTTACTACAGGCTTTGAGATCTGATTTTTCATTAAATTTAATTACTCCTACCTTAAACCATGATTTTCTTTAAAATCCCCTTACGATAGCCTTAAACCTTGATTTTTCTAAAAATTCCGTTACAATAGCTTATACCAAGAGTTTTCTTAAAATTCTCTTACTATAACCTTGCACCGTGAATTGCTTCAAATTCACTTATTGTAGGCTTTCACCATCATTTTTCTCAAAATTCCCTTCTTATAGACTGCAATAATTATTTTTCTTCAAATTCCCTTACTATAGCGTTTTGCCAAGATTTTTGCTAAAATTCCCTTACTTTAGCCTTCAACCTCCGTGTTCTTCAAAATCTACTACTATATCCTTCAGCCAGGTTTTTTTTCAAATTCCCTTACTTTAGGCTTCATTTTTAATTTTTATTTAAATTCCATTACTATATCCTTCTACTTTGATTTTTCGTAAATTCTCCTACTACATCCTTGAACCAAGATTTACTTTAAAATCCCTTACTATAGCCTTTAACAACAAATTTTCTTTAAATTTCTTTTCTATAATCGTTCTCTGATTATGGCATTCAGTCATAATATTTCATTAAATTCCCCTACTGAAAGCATTTGGCCCTGATTTTTCCAAAAACATTCCCTTAGTATTATCAACAGTCAAGACTTTTTCTAAAATTCCCTTACTAAAGCCTTCTGCCAATATTTTTCTTAAAATTCCCTTATTATAGCCTTCAACCATGATATTTCTTAAAATATCCTTACAATAGCCTTGGGCCATGACTTTTCTTAAAATTACCATTTTATAGCCTTCAACCATGTTTGTTTTTTAAATTTCCTAAATAAAGCATTGTGCCACGAATTTTCAATAAAGTTGCTTACTATAGCCTTCAGACAATATCCTTCAATAGTAAGTTTTGTCAAAATTCTCTTACTACAATTTTCTGCCATGATTTTTGTTCTAATACCCTTACTCTCGCCTTTAGCCAAGATTTTTGAACAAATTCCATTACTATAGCGATGGACCACAATTTTCTTCAAATTGTATAACAATTTCTCTCATCTTTCAATTTTCTTATAATTTCCTTACTATAGCCATTTGCACTCTTTTTTCTTAAAAGTCACTACCTACAACCATAAGCAAATGTTTTTTCCTATAAATCCCTTTCTATTGCCTTCATCCATGATTTTTCTTTAAATTCTTTTATTTCTAGCCTTCAACCACTATTTTTCTTCAACGTCCCTTATTATAGCCTTGTGCCACGAATTTCTTCAAATTCTCTTACTATAGCCTTAAGTCATAATTTTTCATAAAATTCCCTTACTAATAGCCTTCAGCTACGATTTTTTTAAAAATTCCATTCCTATTATCATCAACTAAAACTATTTCTAATATTCCCATAAAGTTTCCTTCTGCAATGATTTTTTCTGAAATTTTATTACTTATTGCTTCCAACCATGATTTTTCTAAAAATTATCGTACTATATCCTTGGTCTATAATTTTTCTCGTAATTACTTTTCTATAACCTTAAACCATGTTTTTTTTTAAAATTTCATCGTTATAGCCTAGTGCCATGAATTTTCTACAAAGTCTCTTGTAACAGCCTTCAATCCTCTTCTGCCATTCTTTTCTTCAAATTCCATTACTATAGTCGTCAATCATTATCTGTCTTCAAATTCCATTACTATGGCCTTCAGATATGATTTTTCTAAAACTTTCATTAATATAGCTATCAACCATGATTTTTCTTCAAATTCCCATTCTATAGCCTTGTGCCATGAATTTCTTCAAATTCTCTTACTATATCCTTCAGTTATTATTTTTGTCTAAATTCCCTTACAATAACCTTTAGCTATGATTTTTGTTAAAATTCTCTTTCTCTCGCCTTTAGCTATGATTTTTCAAAAAATTCCGGTACATTAGCCTTGAACCACAATTTTCTTCAAATTGTATTAAAATAGCCTTCAACCTTACTTTTCTTATAATTTCGTCACTATAGCCATCAAATATGCCTTTTTTGAAAATTCTCTTACAACAACCTTATGCCGTGTTTTTTTGTTTTAAATCCCTTTCTAAAGCCTTCAACCATGATTTTTCTTTAAATTTCTTTACTATAGCCTTCAGCCACAAATTTTCTACAATGTCCCTCATTATAGCCTTGTGCCTTGAATTTCTTCAAATTCTTTTACAATAGCCTTAAGTAATAATTTTTTTCAAAATTCCCTTAATATAGTCTTGAACTGTGATTTCTCTTTAAATTCCTTACAATAAGCTTTAGCCATGATTATTTTTAAAATTCCCTTAGTATTGCTTGAACTAAAAATTTCTTCAAATTATTTTACTATAGCCTTGAATCATGATTTTACTTCAAATTCCCAAATTTAACCTTCTGGTTTGAATTTCCATAAAATTTGCTTACTACAGGCTTGAGATCCGATTTTTCTTAAAATTTTCTTACCACAACCTTAAACCAAGATTTTCTTTAAAATCCCTTACGATCGCCTTAAACCATGATTTTTCTAAAAATTCCGTTACTATAGCCTTATACCAAGAATTTTCTTAAAATTCTCTTACTATAACCTTGCGCCACGAATTGCTTCAAATTCTCTTACTATAGGCTTCCACTATCATTTTTCTCAAAATTCCCATCTTATCGACTGCAACAATTATTTTACTTCAAATTCCTTTACTATAGCGTTTGGCCAAGATTTTTGCTAAAATTCCCTTACTTTAGCCTTCAACCACCGTGTTCTTCAAAATCTACTACTATATCCTTCAGCCACGTTTTTTTTCAAACTCCCTTTCTTTTGGCTTCATTTTTAATTTTTTTTTAAATTCCATTACTATATCCTTCAGCTTTGATTTTTCGTAAATTCTCCTACTACATCCTTGAACCAAGATTTACTTTAAAATCCCATACCATAGCCTTTAACAACAAATTTTCTTTAAATTTCCTTCCTATAACCTTCTCTTATTATGGCATTCAGTCATAACATTTCAATAAATTCCCCTACTAAAAGTATTTGGCTTTGATTTTTCCACAAAAGTTCCCTTACTATTATCAACAGTCTAGACTTTTTCTAAAATTCTCTTACTATAGCCTTAAGTCATAATTTTTCATAAAATTCCCTTACTTAGCCTTCAGCTACTATTTTTTTAAAAATTCCATTCCTATTATCATCAACTAAAACTATTTCTAATATTCCCTTATAGTTTCCTTCTGCAATGATTTTTTCTAAAATTTTATTACTTATAGCTTTCAACCATGATTTTTCTAAAAATTGTCGTACTATATCCTTGGTCCATGAGTTTTCTCGTAATTACTTTTCTATAGCCTTCAACCATGTTTTTTTTTTAAATTTCATCGTTATAGCCTTTTGCCATGAATTTTCTACAAAGTCTCTTACAATAGCCTTCAATCCTCATATTTTCAAAAATTCTCTTATTATTGTCTTCTGCCATTCTTTTCTTCAAATTCTATTAGTATAGTCGTCAATCATTATCTGTCTTCAAATTCCATTACTATGGCCTTCAGATATGATTTTTCTTAAATTTTCGTTAATATAGCTATCAACCATGTTTTTTCTTCAAATTCCCATACTATAGCCTTGTGCCATGATTTTCTTCAAATTCACTTACTATATCCTTCAGTTATTATTGTTTTCCAAATTCCCTTACAATAGCCTTTAGCTATGATTTTTGTTAAAATTCTCTTTCTCTCGCCTTTAGCCATGATTTTTGAAAAAAATTTGGTACATTAGCCTTGATCCACAATTTTCATCAAATTGTATTAAAATAGCCTTCACCCTTATTTTTCTTATAATTTCCTTACTATAGCTATCAAATATGACTTTTTTTAAAATTCTCTTACTACAACCTTATTCCAAGTTTTTTTGTTTTAAATCCCTTTCTAAAGCCTTTAACCATGATTTTTCTTTAAATTTCTTTATTGTAGCCTTCAGCCTCAAGTTTTCTTCAATGTCCCTCATTATAGCCTTGTGCCATAAATTTCCGAAAATTCTCTTACTATTGCCTTAAGTAATAATTTTTTTCAAAATTCCCTTAATATAGTCTTCAACCGTGTTTTCTCTTTAAATTCCATACAATAAGCTTTAGCCATGATTATTGTTAAAATTCCCTTAGTATAGCTTCAACAACAAATTTCTTCTAATTCTTTTACTATAGCCTTCAATCATGATTTTACTTCAAATTCCCATATTTAACCTTCTGGTTTGATTTTCCATTAAATTTCCTTACTACAGGCTTGAGATCTGATTTTTCATAAAATTTTCTTACTACAACCTTAAACAGAGATTTTCTTTAAAATCCCTTACGATAGCCTTAAACCATGATATTTCTAAAAATTCCGTTACAATAGCCTTATACCAAAAATTTTCTTAAAATTCTCTTACTATAACCTTGCACCACGAATTACTTCAAATTCTCTTACTATAGGCTTTCACCATCATTTTTCTCAAAATTCCCTTCTTATAGACTGCAACAATTATTTTTCTTCAAGTTCCCTTACTATAGCATTTTGCCAAGATTTTTGCTAAAATTCCCTTACTTTAGCCTTCAACCACCGTGTTCTTCAAAATCTATTATTATATCCTTCAGCCAGGTTTTTTTTCAAATTCCCTTACTTTAGGCTTCATTTTTAATTTTTATTTAAATTCCATTACTATATCCTTCAGCTTTGATTATTCGTAAATTCTCCTACAACATCCTTGAACCAAGATTTAATTTAAAATCCCTTACCATAGCCTTTAACAACAAATTTTCTTTAAATTTCCTTCCTATAACCTTCTCTTATTATGGCATTCAGTCATAATATTTCATTAAATTCCCCTACAGAAAGTATTTGGCCCTGATTTTTCCAAAAAAATTCCCTTACTATTATCAACAGTCAAGACTTTTTCTAAAATTCCATTACAATAGCCTTCTGCCAATATTTTTCTTAAAATTCCCTTATTATTGCCTTCAAGCGTGATATTTCTTAAAATATCCTTACAATAGCCTTGGGCCATGATTTTTCTTAAAATTACCATATTATAGCCTTCAACCATGTTTGTTTTTTATATTTCCTAAATAAAGCATCGTGCCACGAATTTTCAATAAAGTCGCTTACTATAGCCTTCGGACAAAATCCTTCAGTAGTAGGATTTGTCAAAATTCTCTTACTACAGTCTTCAGCCATGATTTTTGTTCTAATACCCTTACTCTCACCTTTAGCCACGATTTTTGAACAAATTCCACTACTATAGCAATGAACCACAATTTTCTTCAAATTGTATTACAATTTCCCTCAGCTTTTAGTTTTCGTATAATTTCCTTTCTATAGCCATTTGCTCTCATTTTTCTTAAAAGTCACTACCTACAACCATAAGCAAATGTTTTTTCCAATAAATCCCTTTCTGTTGCCTTAATCCATGATTTTTCTTTAAATTCTTTTATTTCTAGCCTTCAACCACTATTTTTCTTCAACGTCCCTTATTATAGCCTTGTGCCACGAATTTCTTCAAATTTTCTTACAATAGCCATAAGTCTTAATTTTTCATAAAATTCCCTTACTTATAGCCTTCAACTACAAATTTTTGAATTATCATCAGCTATAAGCATTCCTAATAAGTTTCCTTATAGTATTCCTAATATTCCTAATATTCCCTTATAAGTACTTAAACCATGATTTTTCTAAAAATTCCGTTACTATAGCCTTATACAGAGAATTTTCTTAAAATTCTCTTACTATAACCTTGTGCCACGAATTGCTTCAAACTCTCTTTCTATAGGCTTCCACCATCATTTTTCTCAAAATTCCCATCTTATAGACTGCAACAATTATTTTACTTCAAATTCCCTTACTATAGCATTTTGCCAAGATTTTTGCTAAAATTCCTATAAACTTCTCTTATTATGGCATTCAATCATAATATTTCATTAAATTCCCCTACTGAAAGTATTTGGCCCTGATTTTTCCAAAAAAATTCCCTTACTATTATCAACAGTCAAGACTTTTTCTAAAATTCCCTTACTATAGCCTTCTGCCAATATTTTTCTTAAAATTCCCTTATTATAGCCTTCAAGCGTGATATTTCTTAAAATATCCTTACAATAGCCTTGGGCCATGATTTTTCTTAAAATTACCATATTATAGCCTTCAACCATGTTTGTTTTTTAAATTTCCTAAATAAAGCATTGTGCCACGAATTTTCAATAAAGTCGCTTACTATAGCCTTCAGACAATACCCTTCAGTAGTAAGTTCTGTCTTCGAATTCCATTACTATGGCCTTCAGTTATGATTTTTCTTAAACTGTCGTTAATATAGCTATCAACCATGATTTTTCTTCGAATTCCCATACTATTGCCTTGTGCCATGAATCTCTTCAAATTCTCTTACTACATCCTTCAGTTATTATTTTTTTCCAAATTCCCTTACAATAGCCTTTAGCTATGATATTTGTTAAAATTCTCTTTCTCTCGCCAATAGCCTTGATATTTGAAAAAATTCCGGTACATTAGCCTTGAACCACAATTTTCATCAAATTGTATTAAAATAGCCTACACCCATACTTTTCTTATAATTTCCTTACTATAGCCATCAAATATGACTTTTTTTAAAATTCTCTTACTACAACCTTATGCCAAGTTTTTTTGTTTTAAATCCCTTTCTAAAGCCTTCAACCATGATTTTTCTTTAAATTTCTTTATAGTAGCATTCAGCCTCAAATTTTCTTCAATGTCCCTCATTATAGCCTTGTGCCATGAATTTCTTCAAATTCTCTTACTATAGCCTTAAGTAATAATTTTTTTCAAAATTCCCTTAATATAGTCTTCAACCATGATTTCTCTTTAAATTCCTTACAATAAGCTTTAGCTATGATTATTGTTAAAATTCCATTAGTATAGCTTGAACTACAAATTTCTTCTAATTCTTTTACTGTAGCCTTCAATCATGATTTTTCTTCAAATTCCCATTTTTAACCTTTTGGTTTGATTTTCCAAAAAATTTCCTTACTACAGGCTTGAGATCCAATTTTTCATAAAATTTTCTTACTACAACCTTAAACCAAGATTTTCTTTAAAATCCCTTACAATCGCGTTAAACCATGATTTTTCTAAAAATTCCGTTACTATAGCCTTATACCAAGAATTTTCTTAAAATTCTCTTACTATAACCTTGAGCCTCGAATTGCTTCAAATTCTCTTACTATAGGCTTCCACCATCATTTTTCTCAAAATTTCCATCTTATAGACCGCAACAATTATTTTACTTCAAATTCCCTTACTATAGCGTTTTGCCAAGATTTTTGCTAAAATTCCCTTACTTTAGCCTTCAACCACGGTGTTCTTCAAAATCTACTACTATATCCTTCAGCCAGGTTATTTTTCAAATTCCCTTACTTTAGGCTTCATTTTTAATTTTTTTTTAAATTCCATTACTATATCCTTCAGCTTTGATTTTTCATAAATTCTCCTACTACATCCTTGAACCAAGATTTACTTTAAAATCCCTTACCATAGCCTTTAACAACAAATTTTCTTTAAATTTCCTTCCTATATCCTTCGCTTATTATGGCATTTAGTCATAATATTTCATTAAATTCCCCGACTGAAAGCATTCGGCCCTGATTTTTTCAAAAAAGTTCCCTTACTATTATCAACAGTCTAAGACATTTCCAAAAATTCCCTTACTATAGCCTTCTGCCAAGATTTTTCTTAAAATTCCATTATTATAGCCTTCAACCGTGATATTTCTTAAAATATCCTTACAATAGCCTTGGGCCACGATTTTACTTAAAATTACCATATTATAGCCTTCAACCATGTTTGTTATTTAAATTTCTAAATTAAAGCATTGTGCCACAAATTTTTAATGAAGTCGCTTACTATAGCCTTCAGACAATATCCTTCAGTAGTAAGTTTTCTCAAAATTCTCTTACTACAGTCTTCAGCCATGATTTTTGTTCTAATACCCTTACTCTCGCCTTTAGCCAAGATTTTTGAACTAATTACATTACTATAGCGATGAACCACAATTTTCTTCAAATTCTATTACAATTTCCCTCAGCTTTCAGTTTTCTTACAATTTCCTTACTATAGCCATTTGCTCTCATTTTCCTTAAAAGTCACTACCTACAATCATAAGCAAATGTTTTTTCCTATAAATCCCTTTCTATTGCCTTAATCCATAATTTTTCATTAAATTCTTTTATTTCTAGCCTTCAACCACTATTTTTCTTCATCGTCCCTTATTATAGGCTTGTGCCATGAATTTCTTCAAATTTTCTTACTACAGCCATAAGTCATAATTTTTCATAAAATTCCCTTACTTATAACCTTCAGCTATGATTTTTTGAAAAATTCCATTTCTATTATCATCAGCTAAAACTTTTCCAAATATTCCCTTATTGTTTCCTTGTGCAATGATTTTTTCTGAAATTTTATTACTTATAGCTTTCAACAATGAATTTTCTAAAAATTGTCATACTATATCCTTGTTCCATGATTTTTCTCGTAATTACTTTTCTATAGCCTTCAACCATGTTTTTTTTAAAAATTTCATCGTTATAGCCTTGTGCAATGAATTTTCTACTAAGACTCTTATAATAGACTTCAATCCACATATTTTCAAAAATTCTCTTATTATTGTCTTCTGCCATTCTTTTCTTCCAATTCCATTACTATGGTCGTCAATCATTATCCGCTTCAAATTCCATTACTATGGCCTTCAGATATGATTTTTCTTAAACTTTCATTAATATAGCTATCAACCATGATTTTTCTTCAAAGTCCCATACGATAGCCTTGTGCCATGAATTTCGCCAAATTCTCTTACTATATCCTTCAGTTATTATTTTTGTGAAAATTCCCTTACAATAGCCTTTAGCTATGATTTTTTTTAAAATTCTCTTTCTCTCACCTTTAGCCATGATTTTTGAAAAAATTCTGGTACATTAGCCTTGAACCACAATTTTCTTCAAATTGTATTAAAATAGCCTTCACCCTTACTTTTCTTTTAATTTCATTACTACAGCCATCAAATATGACTTTTTTTAAAATTCTCTTACTACAACCTTATGCCAAGTTTTTTTGTTTTAAATCCCTTTCCAAAGCCTTCAACCATGATTTTTCTTTAAATTTCTTTACTGTAGCCTTCAACCACAAATTTTCTTCTATTTCCCTCATTATAGCCTTGTGCCATGAATTTCTTCAAATTCTCTTACTATAGCCTTAAGTAATAATTTATTTCAAAATTCCCTTAATATAGTCTTCAACCGTAATTTCTCTTTAAATTTCTTACAATAAGCTTTAGCCATGATTATTGTAAAAATTCCCTTAGTATAGCTTGAACTACAAATTTCTTTAAATTCTTTTACTATAACCTTCAATCATGATTTTACTTCAAATACCCATATTTAACCTTCTCGTTTGATTTTCTATAAAATTTCCTTACTACGGGCTTGAGATCTGATTTTTCATAAAATTTTCTTACTACAACCTTATACCAAGATTTTCTTTAAAATCCCTTACGATAGCCTTAAACCATGATTTTTCTAAAAATTCCATTACTATAGCCTTATACCAAGAATTTTCTTTAAATTCTCTTACTATAACCTTGCGCCACGTATTGCTTCAAATTCTCTTACTATAGGCTTCCACTATAATTTTTTTCAAAATTCCCTTCTAATAGACTGCAACAATTATTTTTCTTCAAATTCCCTTACTATAGCCTGTTGCTAAGATTTTTGGTAAAATTCCCTTACTTTAGCCTTCAACCACAGTGTTCTTCAAAATCTACTACCATATCCTTCAGCCAAGTTTTTTTTCAAATTCCCTTACTTTAGACTTCATTTTTAATTTTTATTTAAATTCCTTTATTATATCCTTCAGCTTTGATTTTTCGTAAATTCTCCTACTACATCCTCGAACCAAGATTTACTTTAAAATCCCTTACCATAGCCTTTAACAACAAATTTTCTTTAAATTTCCTTCCTATAACCTTCTCTTATTATGGCATTCAGTCATAATATTTCAATAAATTCCCCTACTAAAAGTATTTGGCCCTGATTTTTCCAAAAAAGTTCCCTTACATCAACAGTCTAGACTTTTTCTAAAATTCCCTTACTATAGCCTTCGGCCAAGATTTTTCTTAAAATTCCCTTATTCTAGCCTTCAAGCTTGATATTTCTTAAAATATCCTTACAATAGCCTTTTGCCATGATTTTTCTAAAAATTACCATATTAAAGCCTTCAACCATATTTGTTTTTTAAATTTCCTAAATAAAGCATTGTGCCACGAATTTTCAATGAAGTCGCTTACTATAGCCTTCAGACAATATCCTTCAGTAGTAAGTTTAGTCAAAATTCTCTTACTACAGTCTTCAGCCACGAGTTTTGTTCTAATACCCTTACTCTCGCCTTTAGCCAAGATTTTTTATCAAAATCCATTACTATAGCGATGAACCACAATTTTCTTCAAATTGTATTACAATTTCCCTCTGCTTCCAGTTTTCTTATAATTTCCATACTATAGCCATTTGCTCTCATTTTCCTTAAAAGTCACTACCTACAACCATAAGCAAATGTTTTTTCCTATAAATCCCTTTCTATTGCCTTAATCCATGATTTTTCTTTAAATTCTTTTATTTCTAGCCTTCAACCACTATTTTTCTTCAACATCCCTTATTATAGCCTTGTGCCACGAATTTCTTCAAATTCTCTTACTATAGCCTTAAGTCATAATTTTTCATAAAATTCTCTTACTTATAGCCTTCAGCTACGATTTTTTGAAAAATTCCATTTCTATTATCATTCGCTAAAACGTTTCCGAATATTCCCTTTTAATTTCCTTCTGCAATGATTTGTTCTGAAATTTTATTACTTATAGCGTTCAACCAAGACTTTTCTAAAAACTATCGTACTATATCCTTGGTCCATGATTTTTCTCGTAATTACTTTTCTATAGCCATCAACCATGTTTTTTTTTAAAATTTCATCATTATAGCCTTGTGCCATGAATTTTCTACAAAGCCTCTTACAATAGCCTTCAATCCTCATATTTTCAAAAATTCTCTTATTATTGTCTTCTGCCATTCTTTTCATCAAATTCCATTACTATAGTGGTCAATCATTATCTGTCTTCAAATTCCATTACTATGGCCTTCAGATATGATTTTTCTTAAACTTTTGTTAATATAGCTATCAACCATGATTTTTCTTCAAATTCCCATTCTAAAGCCTTGTGCCATGAATTTCTTCAAATTCTCTTACTATATCCTTCAGTTATTATTTTTGTCAAAATTCCCTTACAATAGCCTTTAGCTATGATTTTTGTTTAAATTCTCTTTCTCTCGCCTTTAGCCATGATTTTTGAAAAAATTCCGGTACATTAGCCTTGAACCACAATTTTATTCAAATCGTATTAAAATAGCCTTCACCCTTACTTTCCTTATAATTTCCTTACGATAGCCATCAAATATGTCATTTTTTAAAATTCTCTTACTACAACCTTATGCCAAGTTTTTTTGTTTTAAATCCCTTTTTAAAGCCTTCAACATGATTTTTCTTTAAATTTCTTTACTGTAGCCTTCAACCAAAAATTTTCTTCTATGTCCCTCATTATAGCCTTGTACCATTAATTTCTTCAAATTCTCTTTCTATAGCCTTAAGTAATAATTTTTTTCAAAATTCCCTTAATATTGTCTTCAACCGTGAATTCTCTTTAAAATCCTTTCAATATGCTTTAGCCATGATTATTGTTAAAATTCCCTCAGTATAGCTTGAACTACAAATTTCTTCAAATTCTTTTACTATAGCCTTCAATCATGATTTTACTTCAAATTCCCTTATTTAACCTTCTGGTTTGATTTTCCATATATTTTTCTTACTACAGGCTTGAGATCTGACTTTTCATAAAATTTTCTTACTACAACCTTAAACGAAGATTTTCTTTAAAATCCCTTACGATAGCCTTAAACAATGATTTTTCTAAAAATTCCCTTACTATAGCCTTATACCAAGTATTTTCTTAAAATTCTCTTACTATAACCTTGCGCCACGAATTGCTTCAAATTCTCTTACAATAGGCTTCCACCATAATTTTTTTCAAAATTCCCTTCTTATAGACTGCAACAATTATTTTTCTTCAAATTCCCTTACGATAGCCTTTTGCCAAGATATTTGCTAAAATTCCCTTACTTAAGCCTTCAACCACAGTGTTTTTCAAAATCTACTACGATATCCTTCTGCCAAGTTTTTTTTCAAATTCCCTTACTTTAGGCTTCATTTTTAGTTTTTATTTAAATTATATAACTATATCCTTCAGCTTTGATTTTTCGTAAATTCTCCTACTACATTCTTGAACCAAGATTTACATTAAAATCCCTTACCATAGCCTTTAACAACAAATTTTCTTTAAATTTCCTTCCTATATCCTTCTCTTATTATGGCATTTAGTCATAATATTTCATTAAATTCCCCTACTGAAAGCATTTGGCCCTGATTTTTCCAAAAAAGTTCCCTTACTATTATCAACAGTCAAAGACATTTCCAAAAATTCCCTTACTATAGCCTTCTGCCAAGATTTTTCTTAAAATTCCCTTATTATAGTCTTCAACCGTGATATTTCTTAAATTATCCTTACAATAGCCTTGGGCCATGATTTTTCTTAAAATTACCATATTATAGCCTTCAACCATGTTTGTTATTTAAATTTCTTAATTAAATCATTGTGCCATGAATTTTTAATGAAGTCGCTTACTATAGCCTTCAGACAATATCCTTCAGTAGTAAGTTTTCTCAAAATTCTCTTACTACAGTCTTCATCCATGATTTTTGTTCTAATACTCTTACTCTCGCCTTTAGCCAAGATTTTTTATCAAATTCCATTACTATAGGGATGAACCACAATTTTCTTCAAATTGTATTACAATTTCCCTCAGCTTTCAGTTTTCTTATAATTTCCTTACTATAGCCATTTGCTCTCATTTTTCTTAAAAGTCACTACCTACAACCATAGGCAAATGTTTTTTCCTATAAATCCCTTTCTATTGCCTTAATCCATGATTTTTCTTTAAATTCTTTTATTTCTAGCCTTCAACCACTATTTTTCTTCAACGTCCCTTATTATAGCCTTGTGCCACGAATTTCTTCAAATTCTCTTACTATAGCCTTAAGTCATAATTTTTCATAAAATTCCCTTACTTAAAGCCTTCAGCTATGATTTTTTGAAAAATTCCATTTCTATTATCATCAACTAAAACTTTTCCTAATATTCCCTTATAATTTCCTTCTGCAATGATTTGTTCTGAAATTTTATTACTTATAGCGTTCAACCATGATTTTTCTAAAAATTGTCGTACTATATCCTTGGTCCATGATTTTTCTCGTAATTACTTTTTTATAGCCATCAACCATGTTTTTTTTTTAAATTTCATCGTTATAGCCTTCTACCATGAATTTTCTACAAAGTCTCTTACAATAGCCTTCAATCCTCATATATTCAAAAATTCTCTTATTATTGTCTTCTGCCATTCTTTTTCTTCAAATTCCATTACTATAGTCGTCAATCATTATTTTTCTTCAAATTCTATTACTATGGCCTTCAGATATGATTTTTCTTAAACTTCCGTTAATATAGCTATCAACCATGATTTTTCTTCAAATTTCCTTACTATAGCCTTGTGCCATGAATTTCTTCAAATTCTCTTAATATATCCTTCAGTTATTATTTTTGTCAAAATTCCCTTACAATAGCCTTTAGCTATGATTTTTGTTAAAATTCTCTTTCTCTCACCTTTAGCCATGATTTTTGAAAAAAATTTGGTACATTAGCCTTGAACCACAATTTACTACAAATTTTATTAAAATAGCCTTCAGCCTTGACTTTTATTATAATTTCCTAACTATAGCCATCAGATATGATTTTTTTTAAAATTCTCTTACTACAACCTTATGCCAAGTTTTTTTTGTTTTAAATCCCTTTCTAAAGCCTTTAACCATGATTTTTTTTTAAATTTCTTTACTGTAGCCTTCTGCCACAAATTTTCTTCAATGTCCCTCATTATTGCCTTGTGCCATGAATTTCTTCAAATTCTCTTACTATAGCCTTAAGTAATAATTTTTTTCAAAATTCCCTTAATATAGTCTTCAACCGTGATTTCTCTCTAAATTCCTTACAATAAGCTTTAGCCATGATTATTGTTAAAATTCCCTTAGATTAGCTTGAACTACAAATTTCTTCAAATTCTTTTACTATAGCCTTCAATCATGATTTTATCAAATTCCCATATTTAACCTTCTGGTTTGATTTTCCATAAAATTTCCTTACTACAGGCTTGAGATCTGATTTTTTATAAAATTTTCTTACTACAACCTTAAACCAAGATTTTCTTTAAAATCCCTTACGATAGCCTTAAACCATGATTTTTCTAAAAATTCCCTTACAATAGCCATATACCAAGAATTTTCTCAAAATTCTCATACTATAACCATGCTCCATGAATTGCTTCAAATTCTCTTACTTTAGGCTTCCAACATAATTTTTCTCTAAATTCCTTTCTTATAGACTGCAACAATTATTTTTCTTCAAATTCCCTTACTATAGCCTTTTGCCAAGATTTTTGCTAAAATTCCCTTACTTTAGCCTTCAACCACAGTGTTCTTCAAAATCTACTACTATATCCTTCAGCCAAGTTTTTTTTCAAATTCCCTTACATTAGGCTTCATTTTTAATATTTATTTAAATTCCATTACTATATCCTTCAGCTTTGATTTTTCGTAAATTCTCCTTCTACATCCTTGAACCAAGATTTACTTTAAAATCCCTTACCATAGCCTTTAACAACAAATTTTCTATTAATTTCCTTCCAATAACCTTCTCTTATTATGGCATTCAGTCATAATATTTCATTAAATTCCCCTACTGAAAGCATTCGGCCCTGATTTTTCCAAAAAAGTTCCCTTTCTATTATCAACAGTCAAGACTTTTCCTAAAATTCCCTTACCATAGCCTTCTGCCAAGATTTTTCTTAAAATTCCCTTATTATAGCCTTCAACCGTGATATTTCTAAAATATCCTTACAAAAGCCTTGGGCCATGATTTTTCTTAAAATTACCATATTATAGCCTTCAACCATGTTTTTTTTTAAAATTTCCTAAATAAAGCATTGTGCCACGAATTTTCAATGAAGTCACTTACTATAGCCTTCAGACAATATCCTTCAGTAGTAAGTTTTCTCAAAATTCTCTTACTACAGTCTTCAGCCATGATTTTTGTTCTAATACCCTTACTCTCGCCTTTAGCCAAGATTTTTGAACAAATTCCATTACTATAGCGATGAACCACAATTTCCTTCAAATTGTATTACAATTTCCCTCAGCTTTCAGTTTTCTTATAATTTCCTTACTATAGCCATTTGCTCTCATTTTTCTTAAAAGTCACTAACTTCAACCATAAGCAAATGTTTTTTCCTATAAATCCCTTTTTATTGCCTTAATCCATGATTTTTCTTTAAATTCTTTTATTTCTAGCCTTCAACCACTATTTTTCTTCAACGTCCCTTATTATAGCCTTGTGCCACGAATTTCTTCAAATTCTCTTACTACAGCCTTAAGACATAATTTTTCATAAAATTCTCTTACTTATAGCCTTCAGCTACGATTTTTTGAAAAATTCCATTTCTATTATCATCAACTAAAACTTTTCCTAATATTCCCATATAGTTTCCTTCTGCAATTATTTTTTCTGAAATTTTATTACTTATAGCTTTCAACCATGATTTTTCTAAAAATTATCGTACTATATCCTTGGTCCATGATTTTTCTCGTAATTACTTTTCTATAGCCTTTAACCATGTTTTTTTTTAAAATTTCATCGTTATAGCCTTGTGCCATGAATTTTCTACAAAGTCTCTTACAATAGCCTTCAATCCTCATATTTTCATAAGTACTCTTATTATTGTCTTCTGCCATTCTTTTCTTCAAATTCCATTACTAAAGTCGTCAATCATTATCTGTCTTCAAATTCCATTACTATGGCCTTCAGATATGAGTTTTCTTAAACTTCCGTTAATATAGCTATCAACCATGATTTTTCTTCAAATTCCCATACTATAGCCTTGTGCCATGAATTTCTTCTAATTCTCTTACTATATCCTTCAGTTATTATTTTTGTGAAAATTCCCTTACAATAGCCTTTAGCTATGATTTTTATAAAAATTCTCGTTCTCTCGCCTTTAGCCATGATTTTTGAAAAAATTCCGGTACATAAGCCTTGAACAACAATTTTTTTCAAATTGTATTAAAATAGCCTTCAGCCTTGACTTTTCTTATTATTTCCTTACTATAGCCATCAGATAAGACTTTTTTTTTAATTCTTTTACTACAACCTTTTGCCAAGTTTTTTGTTTTAAATCCCTTTTTAAAGCCTTTATCCATGATTTTTCTTTAAATTTCTTTACTGTAGCCTTCAGCCACAAATTTTCTTCAATGTCCCTCATTATAGCCTTGTGCCATGAATTTCTTCAAATTCTCTTACTATAGTCTTAAGTAATAATTTTTTTCAAAATTCCCTTAATATAGTCTTCAACTGTGATTTCTCTTTGAATTCCTTACAATAAGCTTTAGCCATGATTATTGTTAAAATTTCCTTAGTATAGCTTGAACTACAAATTTCTTCAAATTCTTTTACTATAGCCTTCAATCATAATTTTACTTCAAATTCCCATATTTAACCTTCTGGTTTGATTTTCCATAAAATTTCCTTACTACAGGCTTGTTATCTAATTTTTCATAAAATTTTCTTACTACAACCTTAAACCAAGATTTTCTTTAAAATCCCTTACGATAGCCTTAAACCATGATTTTTCTAAAAATTCCCTTACTATAGCCTTATACTAAGAATTTTCTTAAAATTCTCTTACTATAACCTTGCTCCTTGAATTGCTTCAAATTCTCTTACTTTAGGCTTCCACCATAATTTTTCTCAAAATTCCCTTCTTATAAACTGCAACAATTATTTTTCTTCAAATTCCCTTACTATAGCCTTTTGCCAAGATTCAGTCATGAGTTTTCTTCAAAATTCCTTGTGATAGTATTCTATCATGTGTTTTTTTCCAATTCCCTTACTATAGTCTTCAAGAATGATTTTCCTTAAATTCCCTTACTCTTGCCTTTAGTTATATTTTTTCTCCAAAATCCCTTACTATAGTCTTCATGAATAAATTTTCGTAAAAAACTCTTCAAGCTTGATTTTTCCCTTAATATATCCTAGATTCTTTAGTTTTCTTTAAAATTCCATATTGTAGCCTTTATGAATGAATTTTCATAAAATCCCGTTACTATAGCCTGAAATACTGGTTTTTCTTCAAATTTTATAAGTTTAGTTTTCTTTCAAAAAATTTCTTCATAATCCCTTACCATTGCCTGCTGTTAATGGAGGGAGAATGGTTCTTAAATTGGGAAATAAGATCCGCTAATCAAAAGAGAGTGCAACACCAATGAAACCAAAACCAACAGTGGGACATGGAGATAAAAAAGAACTTTTTTCCTCCCTCTCATGTACTTTTCTAAAGAAAAAGAAGTTTTATGAGTATAAAGTAAAACAAAAACAATAGCTATGCATAACACAAAAACGGAGCTGGGTACATAGTCTTTGTATCCTTTCGAGACAAAATCCTGCAAATCCCCACAGTTCAGATTATAGAGTGAGCAATGTTGAACGTGAAGCAAGTAAACAAAAAAGACATTGCTGTTAGGATGGATTAGGGATAATATAGATTTAATGTTAAAAATCAAATTATGTAGCCTGATCTTTACTGTTTCTCAAATACGTCCAGTTCTCTGTATATGGGTGACAAGTTAATAAGACGGCTAATAAAGTCATCAAGTTACCAATGCAACCGGAACAATGATTTTCTTTAAACACTCAATCCCTTTTCCCATTTATTATTTATTATGTATAGAATATAGAATATAGTTAGTTATATACGAATTTTTTTTCAAATAATTTTAAAAAATAAATATTTATAATTTTAACACATTTTTAAACTTAATTTTGAGAATATATTTTAAAATGTGTCATAAGTGTAAATATTAAAAAAAAAATTATTTAAAAAAATGTTAAGATTATATACATATAGATAATCTTGTTTGGCTACCTTCAATTTAGAAGTTTTTTTTAAATAATTAAAAAAAAATAAATATTTATACTTTTAACACATTTTTAAACTTAATTTCAAAAATGACACATTCAAAGGTTGACCAAGGTTGACCACCCTGGTTAAAGGCCACGTAGGCGACACGCTGGCGCCTACGTGTCACCAAAATTATTTTTAAAACACAAAAATGAAGGTGGTATCGAAATGCCGCCATCCAAAAAAAAAAAATTGGGAAGCAGCTTTTCGAAGCCGCCTTAAAAAAAAATGTAGAGGCGGCTTCGAAAAATCGCCACAGCTGAAAAGCTCGAGGCCGATTTTCGATGCCGCCTCTAACCGCACTTAGAAAATTTAGGGCTAAGGTAGCGGAGGCGATATTTTTATGCCGCCTTTCATTGACCTACGAAGGCGGCATAAAAAAGTCGTCTTCTAATTGTTTGTGAAGGCGGCATTTAAATGCCACCTTCAATGCAATTTTTTTCCAAATTTTTTTTTTCTCTTTAACTTGTTTTTCAACCTGTAATTCAACTTGCTAATAACATATTCCAAACATGATTCATTCTAAATAAATGTAAGTTTTTATCATACACATCAGTAATGAAAAATAAATGAAAAACTATATAAAATAGATGTAAAATATATAATATACAAATATGAATACATAAAGAACAATGAAAAGCAACAAACACAATGTACAAATACAATCATAAGGCAAAACTAGGCTCTGGTGCACCAATTGTCTTTTTTTGCCTTCCAGTAGAAATCCTCCGGATGGGAGGGTGACGGCTGGGCTCAGGCTCCGAGGGTTGCTCAGGGGGCTGGTTGGGCTCCGACTCGGGTGTCTGCTCAGGCACCGTAGGCTCCGGTACGGCTGGAACCTCGTCAGAATCCTCGACACTGGTCATCGTCTCAGATGTAGGCCGACGCTTGCATGAAGCCCCCGTGGTGCTCTATCTCTGGTTGGCTCGACCACGTGAGAAGGCTCACCAGCATGTGACACATCTCCGTTGACAATCGTTCCTTCCAAGAGTGGAAGATTATGCAGGACCGACTGACAGTAGTGTCCAATCTCCATCAGCTATGGATCTGCCGACAATGGGTCCAAGACCTCTTTACGGTTCACGCGCTCAACCACGTTCCACACACAACCCAACTACGAAATAAGAACGTAAGTTAAAAAAATTTAATAAAGAAATGATCATTTCACAAAGTTAATTACATACCAATGCCTCCTCGGTATAACCTCTAGGATGGTATACCATAGCTGGCTCAGTCGGTGAAGGTGATACGAATCGTCGAGTCACCGATAAATACCATGTCATATACTCACTGGGAGCATGTCTGGGGGTGTGTGCCCTGCTGCCCGTAACAACAGACCCAGCTCGCACCTCCCACCGAGCAATGTAATCACAATAGGTGTCCTGTTTCACAAATACAACCAGCATTGATTGGAAATCATGTTTCACCATGCCTAATCCGCTCTCCAGTGACATATCATCGAATACGGGAGTGTACATTAACTGATCATTGCACGTAAAGCTCATCCATATTGAAATGCAGTCCGTGCGTGGGTTCCAACCAAGAACATTATACATCATAGTGCACAACGCGTTAAACGAACACGTCGGCTCTAGAAATATAAGTCTGGTTGTCCCCCCGATGTAGCCGACCACATTACCGTGCTAAAAAATAAATTCTCCACCAAAATAACAACATGTAGGTACGACTGCCATCTTCAACTGAAATTAAGCAACTGACATTTAAGATTTTCAATCAGTTCAACACTTGGTAATCACAACTCATCTCATAAAACACACAATTTAGAATCAAAATTCTTCATGCAAAACCACTTCTTCGCGTAAGCTACTTATTCCAAGATTCACAAATCCCTTATGTCCTACAACATTCTCTTATAAACAACAATCTATATATTTTCCCTTATTCATATGATTTCATGTGAAAACCAGTTCTGACCCAAGTCCTAATATTTTTTACAAGGGCAAGACGACAAATTCATATAAAACTACAACGCCTCTAGAAAATACTGTTTTGACTTTAAATTTTTTGGTCAAAATTATCCTTATCAGATTTTATGCATGCTCATATACTAAATTAGCATAAAATTAAAATTAGCATATAAAACCCTAAATTAGCATAAAATCATAATTAGCATAAAAAATGACTGAATTAGCATTAAAAACCAATGTTTTAAAAACTGAACAGGCCATCAAATCGGCAGTATGTTCGATTTTGTCGAACCTGGTTAGACCGGGTTGGACCAATGGTTTAACCATTGAATATTATCCTCTATACTTTATAAATATGTTATATTTCTATAGGTAAAAAGACAAAATTAATGTTGATTACAGAGAACCGGGCCGAGTCAATAAGAACCAGAATGGCCTCCAATTCTAGTTCAATCGGGTTGGATCGCCCGGTCCGGTTTGGTTTTTAAAACAGTGTTAAAAACCCTAAATTAGCATATAAAACCATAACTTAGCATAAAATTAACATTACCATAAAAAATTATAAATTAGCATAAAAACCCTAAATTAGCATAAAAAACCCTAAATTAGCATAAAAACCCTAAATTAGCATAAAAACCCTAAATTAGCATAAAAAACCCTAACTTAGCATAAAATCAAAATTAACATTTAAAAACCTAAATTAGCATAAAAAATCCCTAGTTAGCATAAAATCCCTAAATTAACATAAAAAATCCCAAATCCATACAATGAATGAAATTCCACCCTAAATCAACTAACAAACATGAAATTTGTAACCTAATAATGCGTAATAGACTACAATAGCAGCGATTTCAACCACAAACATTTATCAAATCATGCGTAATCATCAATTCAACGACCTAACAAAATCTAACCTACGCAATATGAGAAAATCACTTACTTTTCAAGCAAAACGACAAAAATTTATGGGAGAAAGCGACGATTTGTGATCGCATAGCCTCCAATTGATGACTTACTGCTTCAATTTGGCAAAAATAGGGAAGAAAGGAAGAGGGAGGGAAGAGATTTTCCGGGGGAAAAAAAAAAAAAAAAAAGAGGGGGGACGTTAAAATAGACATAGTGGTGGCATCGCAAAATAGACATAGTGGCGGCATCGCAATTCCTCTTGGCCTCCATTGTCAAAATAAGTGAAGTTCCCCGTCTATGAACCTTATTGGTGCATCTCATTAGCATTCAGTGGCATGCGGACATACAGGGAAAATGAGCGACGATCAGGCTCATCTTTATGCCACATTTGAAATGACAGCCATTTCTTTTATGCCGGGAAGTCTCTCTCGATTATTTCAAAGCTTCTTGTCCAAAGCCCCCGGAGGTCTCTTACCCCCAAAAATAACCACTACTCTTGGTTCTTGCAGAACCTTCCATTCCTCAAGTGTAGCGGCAATGGCGAATAATCGGACCTCGGTTGTGTCTTCCGCCAGTCCAGAGAGCAATGGAGGGATGCCGACCTTCGCGTTGTCTCCCTCGAGCTTTTTCAAAATTCAGAAGGGTGACATTACAAAGTGGTTTGTCAATGGCGAGACGGATGCAATTGTGAGTTTTCTTTTGTCCTGTTGTAGCTCTTTCCAAATCCGGTCTTGCTTCTATTTGGTTTTAGGGTTTTTCTGTTAATACTCGTATTCCTTGAATTCGGTTGTTCCTTTACTTGGATTGACTGAATATTTGCCTCTGCTCCTTGAACTTACTGTCATCTTACTTTTATTCTCTGTTGCTTTCTAGTGGCTGTTGAAGTGCGTATCTTCTTAGATAATCGTCCATCAATAGAATTATAAAGAACATTTCGCCTTCTTTCGGTTTGAAGGCTTCTTCCTTGACTAATTAAAATCTCGGGTTGTTGCTCGTCTTTAGTAAGGTTTTGACTCCTTTACTCATTTGTGATTTTCTAGTGTTTAACATAATAGTTACTCATTTATAACTTGGTTTTGGAAAAAACAGACTTGATAGATTTCTAGTGGCTTCTCACTTCAACATAGTATTCTTCAACACTCAGGCTTTATAGATTTCTGAATGGATTGTTGCTGCAGCATAGTATTCTTCAACACACTAACTTAATATGCAGTCAACCTTAACATTGTACCACTTCAACCTGCATCATTGTAGTGCTTCAGAAAACAAAAACAAAGTTAAAATAAATCAAACTTCGAGGTGCAAAAAGGGCTTCCTATAAGAAATAATTGCCCCCACTTCTGATTGAAGTTTGTTAATGGGTTAACGACAATCTCCTCCCAGGATACAATGGAGTATTGTGTTCAACATATAACAATGATTGAACACCCTTCTTCTTTACAAAGTACTTGTATTTAATAGAACTAGAAATAGGGAGAGTTTTGAAAAGAATGGACTTTTTGGATCAAAAGTTATGGTGAGAACTACTTATTTATAGGTAATTAAAAGACTCTTTGGACTCTCTCTTATGTCTCTCTGAAAAGTCTTAACTAGTAAAGCAGTTGTTTGAGAAGAACATCTCTTTAGTTCAAAATTGGTTCAAGAAAAACTGATTTCAAAAACCTCCCTTTAACTTAATTTAATCATTTATTCAATAATGCCCACTTACGTGATGAGATTATGGATTTCTAGCTCTCCATCAAACTGATGTTGTCATGCATAAAAGGTCTTTTGAATTAATCCTTCTTAGTATAAGCACTACAAGGAGTTATGGAAGTCATTAGTTGCATATAGTATTAAACTAGATACTCTTAGACGTAATCCGGTAGTATTACATATATAAACGACATTATACGTTCAACGAGAAAATTCGTCAACACTTTCATGGCTATGTATAGGGGTGTAAATGGATCTACAATCCTCTGGATCCTGCAGGAAAAATTCAGATCCGGAAGTATCTGGACCAAAATATTAAAAAAATAAAAATGAATAATTAAATGGTAAAAAATACCAAAAATCCAAAAAAAAATCTTAAAAATTTTACAGACTATACAAAACCTAAAAAATTAAATATCTTACCTGTTTAAAATTAATAAAATATTTAATTTTTATAGTTATAAAATATTTTAAATTTACAACATTTAAAAGTCTAGAAGCTAGGGAACTTGGGCAGTAGCTCAGTGGTCCCATGGGGGTTATTGTTGCGGGAGGTCTTGGGTTCAGGTCTCCACGGCAGCATGGGAATTTATTGAAGTTTGTATATGGGAGTTTGTATTCGCCATTTTTTTTTAAATGGCAAATAGGCGTTGTGTGGATCCAAACCCAAGCCCTCCCATAATATCACAATTACAGTCATGTTACTCCCAATTACAATCGTGTTACTCATGCTGCCGTGGAGACTCGAACCCTAGACTTCCTGCAGCGATAACTCCCTTGGGGCCACTGAGCTAATGCTCAAGTGCTCGTTTGTATTCGCCATTTCAAAGAAAAAAAAAAGTCTAAAAGCTATAAATCACTAAATACATAAATCATTTTAAAATAATCTTAATAAGGGTCTGAATTGGGATATTGAGCAGATCCTGATACCATTCTGCTTCCCGTTCCAAAGGCTCTTACATTGGATTTGGATTTCGAAATTTCGGATCCGGAGATCCAGGATTTCAAAAATTTCAGATCCAGATATCTGGGATTCGAATCTGTATATTCGGAATTTCAGATCGGATATTCAAAATTTCAGATATGCTTATCCTGAATTTTGAATCCGAACCCAAATTTCGGATCCAAATTGCAGAAATCAAATCAGGATAAATTCTGGATCCGTTGCCACCCCTAGCCATGTGCTCCCTGGTTTTATGAACAATCCCGTAACTAAACCCACAACTTCCTTTAGAAGCAACACCACTCTTTTTTTTTTGAGGAAAGTGAATACATTTTTTACTCCCAATTACAAGTTTTACTCCCAATTACAAGTTTTACTCCCAATGCTGTTGTGGAGACCCGAACCCAAGACCTCCCGCAACAATAACTCCCATGGGACCACTGAGCTAATGCCCAAGACCCGAAGCAACACCACTCTTATGCTTACGTTTGTGATGTTTCTCTTGTGTTCCCCTTACAACACCATACCAACCTCCTTGAAGGTTAACAACTCATCCGTCCATAACATGACTTCAAGTTCTAATGCTCAGTCACTAACTGTAACCTGTTGTTACCAAGAAAACCTAGGGTGAGTGTTTTACTAGCATTTGGTTGGGTTACTATTATTGTTGACTAACAGAGGGTTTCAATCCCATCTCAAAAGATGTTCCTCTTACCACTTAGAAAACCCTTTGGTAAGAGGATCTGCCAAGTTTTTACTTGATCTTATGTGATTAATAGTAATGATACCGTGTTGTATCAATTGTTTCACATATTGATGTCTTAGACTAATGCATCTAGACTTACCATTATAAATATTATTGTATGCCCTAGATCATGTTCACTATCACAGTGAATAAATGTAGGAGGCATGGATTAGGCCAGAATTTTATATTAAATAACTAATTCCTAATTCGTTCTGCTTCTTGGACAGCAATGGCTGAAACAATAAATTCATATTCCATGGTTGAATGTGATATGCAAATTTATTTTTTATAAATCCATGAAATAGCACTTCACCTAAAGTAAAAATCTGATTGCTAGTAGACATGATCATCATAACTACCATCCAACTACCATCATAATATCCTTCTAACACATTTGGATATTTGTTATATTTCAATTCATATGCTATAGTTGACTACAAATAACCAATTTTTTTTCCAGCGGTTTTCCAATGAATAGGTCTAGTATTACTGGTATATCTGCTCATCTAATATACAACATAAACAATACCTAGTCTTATGTAATACATAACATACATCAAACTATCAATCACACTAGCATACTCAAGATGGCAATTGTTCAACCAAAATTCATGCTCAATTTTATACTAGCATCAGGAGTATTTAATCTTTAAATCCAAAGTAAGAGCCTATCTTGTTTTCTCACTTAGTGCCTAAGATTGTATGAACACCCACCAAGTTGGTCCTTATGATTTATATATCATCAATATACAAACACAAAATCACACCATATTTATGCACAAATTTCATGTAAATGCATTTATCAACACTATTATTTTTAAAACCAAAAGATAGAGTATCGAAACTTTCATGCCATTTTCTAGGTGCTTCCATAAAAAAAAAAACAGTGACTTCACTAATTTAAAAATTTTACCTTTATTACCTGGAAGTACAAATTCCGTCAGTTTTTCCATATATATTTCATCATCAAGATCACCATTCACAAAAGTAGTTTCAACATTCATTTGATGAATATGTAAATGGTATATCGAAGCCAAAGAAAGAAGAATTCCAAGTAGATATGTAGCATAGGAAATTGCAAGTGCATATGTATCAAAATTATAAATCCTTCTTTTTGTTTTAACCCTTCTATTACAAGCCTAGCTGTATAAGTTTGTAATTTTCCATTGGGATTGTATTTTTCCTAAATACCTAGTTACAACCTATAAAAATAGAACCTTGTGCCAAATCTTTTAAAAGCCAAATGTTATTTGACATTATAGAGCCTATCTCATTGTCTATAGCATTTTTTGGGAAAGCTGCTCTTGATGTCGTAGCTTCATTGTAGTTCTTAGGAACAACATCTACATTCAACTGTTAGGTGTTTTATTCAAATTTTGTTTTTGTCTCTTTCTACCAGGAAAACTGTAGATTGAATAGAAACAAAATCGGAACATGTAGAACATTTATGAGAGTTTCTCACTAGAGGTAAAGACAAGATCCACCATACCTTTTCCCATAACTCTAGATCAGTTATGCTTTCCATTTGAACTTCTTGACTATTGGCTGTCCCTTCAATGGACTTAAAGGCCCAACTATCTTTGCAATATGAATTGTTGCACAGAAGTCCTACAACCAACAGAAATGGAATCCATTATATTCACTTAATTATCATGGCAATAAACTCTTCAACCATATTTGCATCGTTCATCCAATGTTTACAAGTTCTAGGAAAAGGCCCAATCTTTTCACATATATAACAAGGTCCCTTTTTCTTCTTATTTTCAATACTCCTCTTTGTTCTCTTTGTGGGTTTGTTTCCTATCACATTTGCCTTTAAAATAATTTCATCATCCTTTCTGCCACTAACTCTATACTCTTCTAGTCTAAGGTTCTTTGTAGTTGCTATAAGGTGAAATTTTTGGTCTTATTGATGAATTCCTTTTAAAAAGTTTTCCATGAAGGGGGTGCTTTGGCAATGATGGCTCCTACTTGAATGCTTTAGGAAGTTTAATATCTACAACACCTCATTTGATTAACCATGGCTTCTATTCAATGCATTGGTCTAGTATGGCCTTATCATCATCCACCATTTCGAGCTCAAAGTATTTGGGTATAAGATATTTGTTCGTACTTGTTCCTCCATCTTGTAGTTGAATTTTGGAACCTTCCATATTTCCTTTGCTAACTTCATTTGAGAGTACCGATTGGAGAAAAGGTCAGATATGGATTGTAAGCTATATCTTATACACAGTAAAACATCCTCTTCTCTCTACTTTCATTTTTCCTTCATTTTTCAGGTGTCATTTTTTGTAGGCTCTAGAAGCTTTTCAAGTTTAGAATCTAATGTATATGAAATCTTTAAAGCAGTTAGGAGAAACAACATCTTGTCAACCTATTTGTAATTTGTGCCATCAAATTAGTCCAACTTCACTAGGTCTGATGCATGATCTTGAGTGATGCCACATTTGATTTTGAAGAAGCCATGTTTGAGAGAAAATTTGTGCCTTAAGATTGTTGAGAAATTTTGTTTGATGACTTCTTCCTTGACTTGAATCAAAATCTCCGACTGTTGGTCATCTTTAGTAACTTGGTTTTGACTCCTTCCCTAAAATGTGAGTTCTATAGTTTATAATATAATACTTGTACCTTTGTAACATGGTTTCAGCATAACCAGACTTGATAGATTTCTGAATGGCTTCTCACTGCAATGTAGTATTCTTCAATACTCTAACATGATACTCCAGTCAGGCATAACATCTTACCACTTTCTATAACATAGTAGTGCTTCGTAAATGCAAAAATGGCTTTCATTAAGGAATAATTGCCGCCTCTTCTTATTGAAGCTTACTAATGGGTTACCAACAAACTTCTTCCCAGGATACAACAAGTATTGTGTTCAATGCATAACAATTGAATTTAAACACCTTTCCTCTTTGCAAAGTACTTGTATTCAAGAGACCTAGAAATTAGGCAAGTTTTGAGAAGAATAGGGTTTTTTCAAGAATGAGTGAAGTAATTAAAAGTTCTTGAGATAACCACCAATCTATCGGTGATTAAAAGACTCTTTGAAGTGTCCCTTGAAATTATTGTAAAACAGTTTGATTTGAGAAGAAACTCTCTAAAGTTCAAAATTGGTGTAGGAAAAATTTACTAGAAAAGACTCCCATTAACTTAATTTAATCACTTATTCAACACTTCACAGTGTCACTTCATGTACAATCGATATGCTAGGATCTTTTGCTGTTGAGTGATCTTTTGTGCATGGTTAAGTTGTTTTCACCATGTGTTGGTGTAATGTAGTGATATAGCCGTTCAAAGCAATGTGTTATTCCTTTTTATACCTTTGACTTCAGTTGGGTGCACCAACTAGCTTTTTTCACTATTGAACATAGACCCTTGTGTTGGGCTAGCATATGGAATATGGATTTTAATTTCACATGGAACATAGAGTATCATGTGAAGCACCTGAAGATTCTTTTATTAAGTAATGGGTTGCAATGGTCCTCATACAAGTAACTTTTTTCATAGGTTAATGCAGCAAATGAAAAAATGCTTGGAGGTGGTGGTGTGGATGGAGGTAATTGCTGTTGAATTTTTTCACTATTTAAAGAAAAACTGCTTATGAAATTCTCTATGATGTTAAATGTGAATTTACCCTAATGTTGTAAAGTCCTTTATCAGCTATACATAGAGCTGCCGGCCCAGAACTAGTGGCTGCATGCAGGGAAGTCCCAGAGGTCCGACGTGGCGTCCGCTGTCCTACTGGTGAAGCCAGGATAACTCTGTATGTGTTTGTAGAAGTATTGAGTTTTGTGAAATTTTCTCATTGTACTTGAATGTCTCCCTATCCACATTTGATCACTTGTTGTCACAATTTTGGGTACTGCAGAGCTTTCAGGTTACCAGTGTCTCATGTAATTCATACAGTTGGGCCCATTTATGCCTCTGACCCACACCCTGAGGCATCTTTGCGAAATGCATACAGGTAGTCTACTAGTTGAAGTTCAATGTTCATGATGCAAGCGATAGTTTTATTTTATTTATTTATTTTATGTTACATTTTGCACCAGGAACTCCTTAAGGCTTGCTAGAGAGAACAACATCCAATATATTGCTTTTCCTGCCATATCATGTGGTGTATATGGGTAAGACAAGATTGAGCTAATCCTTCTTTATCTGGTTGTGAGCATTTAGCAGACCTCTTGTTCCAATAAACCACTTAAGAGAAAATTTTTACTTTAGCTGTTCACATTTAATTTGACACGCATCTCATACCTGACAATGTTGAGCATAGTGGCTTGACCACTGTATCCTTGTGCATGATATTTGCTTGAACAAATGGTTCCAACTACATAACCTGTACCATGGATAATAAGTACATACAGATTCTATGTTTTACTTTACTGATACATGGCACATCTTTTTGAAATTGGAAGTGGTAGGTATGCTTCCTTTTTAACTTGATTTTTCTACTTTAGAGTTGAGAAGTGGAGTTTGGTTTGCATATTGGATTAGCTACCAAAATCCTTATTAGCTGATAAGGCATTTCAATCTACCTGAATAACTGTTAATTGGGGAAAATATATCATTTTAATGAATTTATACATTTGTTAATCTTATCGGTGTCTTGCCTATAAAAATTCTTGACTTTGTCAAGCTCTAAATTTTCCTTGGAGTTTTTGTAGTAATAGAGAGGACCATGAGATCATTTTTGGACTATTTTTTCCCCACTGCAGAGCTGGACCACTTCACCTTGTCTTCAAAACTCTAAATCCATTTATATTGATAGCGATCTGCATGTAGAACTAGAATTTAGGCATTTTTTTATGTTAGACAGTCATTTCTACCACTGCAATTATCACTATGTCCAGGTTGAGCTTTTTTCTTTTTCTCTCTTTCCTGTAACTTTTTTATGACATTTTTTTCTTTACTCTCAAAACTGATTAAAAAAGCGAATAATTCCCTGGTACAAAGGCAAAACCCCAAATCTGGATAAATAATTAAAGAACTTATATCATATAAGGGACTTGTGACAATAGTCATGCTGGGGCCCTCACATGGACCCTTCCGATCACCCCTAAAGCACAATTCTTCACTTAGAGTTCTCTGCATGGTTAGATATTAACCAGAGAATCTGGTGCGCAGAGGTAGGCAAATCCCATCTACTGTGTGCCCCCTATGCCATCTGAACAAGAAACCGTAAGCCATACTCCACTGAACCTTTTTCTTGGCTGATTTGGAGCTGCTTTTTCCTCTCCTTCCAACTATCATCGTACCTGAACAAGAAACCATAAGCCATACTCTCCTTTACTGTCCTTTTCCTAGGCTGATTTGGAGCTGCTTTTTCATCTCCTTCCAACTATCACTGTGCATCCCAGGTGGTCTTGAAGGTGTTATTAACCAAATGGACTCCTGGTCGGAAGCAAAGGCAAACTAATGGTTAAAGCTGATGCGGCATTCATCCCCTGGTGCTTATGGGAGGAATGTAATTCAAGGGTTTTTAAGCAGGAAAGAATAAATCTGGATGAAATGATTCGTAAGATTGAAAACAGACTGATTTCTTGGATTTGTTCCTTGGGGGACTTCAAGGGAGTTAAAGATGTTAAGTGAGAAACGATCGGCTGAAAATTGTAAGTCTCTCAGGTTACTCCCCACCAAACCACCCATCAACTGGCCTCCTCCCGAGGAAGGATTTCTCAAAATGATTTACAATGGCTCCTCCAAGGGCAACCCAGGCCCTGTTGGATTTGGTGGTGTATTTAGAAACCGTCAGGGTATGAGATTGTTTGACTACTGGGACCCTCTTGGTTCAACTAATTCGACAACTGTCAAAGTCATGAGACTTCTTAATGATCTACATATTGCCAAGTAGAGGAATTTTAGTTTCATTCATATTGAAGGCGACTCGAAGGTTGTGATTGCTTGGGGATTGTGTCTGCAGCTTCACCTTGGAGATTTGTTCGTGTATTCCGAGATATATGGAACATTATTAATAATATATCAATTGATTGGAAACATGTCTACAAACATTGCTGATGAATTAGCTTGTTAAGAGGTCTACAAACAACTTGTTGTAAGAGAAAATCCACGGTTGTAACATGCTGTAACCAGAATTAGTTTGATTACATCAATGAAATGCCTTTTCAAAATGAAAAACCATCAAGTAATGTGAATAAGAACTGTGGATCTGCTCTCTCAGGAAAACGTGTGATATAGCTGATTCCTCTCCGTCCAAATAGCAGTCAATTCACTGATAAGAGGATGGAAGGAGCTAACCTCCTGAAGGACTATCAAGGCAGAGTAAAGTTGTGTCTATTCATCTCTAGAAATCAATGTTTGAAAAAACAGACGGGCCATCAAACTGGTATTATGTCCGGTTTTGGTATTACGGCCATTCAAGTCCTCCATACTATTTAAAACTAAAAGCTATGATGTTTCGACTTGGAGATCTTCACCTCTCCACTTTCTGGAAAGGGTTGGGGGTTGTTCTTCACTGAGGTATATTCATTCATCTTATCCCCCAAATATTTCCAGATCAGGACCAGAAAAGGTAATTTGTACTATTCAACTTCCAAAATGTACTCTGAATATGAGAACTAATCTCCTTAATCTTGTCCTCAGTGCAAGGTGTAACAATTTGTCTAATTCATGCAATAACAAGTATCTCAATCAAGTGATCTAGAAAAATAATTATGCATACACCATAGTGTCTATCACGAAGTGTGAGGGCCTCATGGAGAAAAACAACAGATCAAGATTCTAGCAGCTTGATGCTGATGTCTGCACAAAGTATGATGACTTCAGCACAAATATTATGAAGCTTTTCAATTTGAGAAGAAAATATTAGCCTCAAATGCATAATGTGCCAAAAGTGCTTCGAGTTTCCCAGATATCATCAACAACAACCCTTTTTTTTTAATATTTCAACAACAAATTTCTGATTAATGAAACGACCTAGTCTCTATGGCCAGAAGCCAGTGTGAACCCTTTCAAACTTTGTTAGGGAGAACATGGTAATCTCAAATAGATTGGGGAAGGCGGGAACTTGGGCAGTAGCTCAGTGGTCCTATAAGGAGTTAATACTGTGGGAGGTCTTGGGTTCGGATACTCACAGCTCCTATTCACCATTTCAAAAAAAAAACAAAAAAAGATCGGGAAGGAGGGGAGAAGGGAGGAGGACGGCAAAGGTTATATATAAGTGTAGTAGAGCTAATATGGCATGGCTTGAGTCAAGTAACATGGGAACAATAGAATAAATCTTTGAATGACATAGCAGTCTTCTTGTGTTTTGATATACCAGGATGTTTTTTATTCAAATTGGTCTCAGCATGTATTCTATCAATTTTACGTTTTTGGACTCTACTTTTGGAGGATTTTTTTGAGGATACCCCCATGCTGTTAAGAATCTCAGTAATTGCTGGGCCAAACATCTAATGACAATGATCATGCTTTTGTATCAATGAAATTGGAACCACCCAATTTTTTAGTTTCATGGTTTAATATACATATATTATATTTGGTAGGTTATGCATGCATGTGTGCAGGCAGCTGAGACTTTCATCTTTTGTTCCTTTTGTGCAGCTATCCTTTTAAAGAAGCTTCTAGAATAGCCATATTAACCATTAAGGAGTTTGCTGCCGACTTCAAGGAGGTAGTATACCGTCTGCCTGTGGTTGTTGAATAGTTGAATAATGCCAAGAATTTTTCTCGCCCCTTCCTTCAAATACTTTTACTTTCTTCATTGTCCATTAATTTTTCATGGAGGGGGACACATGAATTAGTGTAGGGTTCCTCTTGATTCTATGATGCCTCTTCTAATGTCATGAACATTCTGGTGGTTTTAAAATCTTCGATATGGAAAAGCAGTATATTTTGCGTGGGATTTAGGTGTCCCTTAACTTTTTTTACTGGATGCTCAATTACTTCTGACAGATGCAAAAGATCATTCCCTATTGTTTTCTTGATTTTTCTTGCAGGTGCACTTTGTGCTCTTCTCTGATGACACATACAATGTTTGGTTAGAAGAAGCCAATGAGCTTCTGTAGATCAGAAGAACAAGATTATTTGTAATTTTATCATATTGAGGTTCTTGTTACTCCACAAAAACGAACATTACTAAAGCTGTTTGAGCTTTCGTGTTTGTAATGATAGTGCTAGACTGCTCATGGCGCGGAAAGCTCAAATATGTTGCTCAAGCTAAATTTGCGTCGCACGGATGTAGTGTATGCATATTTTATAGCTACGGAAGCTGCTTATGCCTGAACCCTGTGCGAGTCTTTTAAAATCTAATGGATATAGAGTAAAAACCCAATGAGATACATTATAGTGGATTCTTTAAATTCTTTAGAGTTTCGGATCAACTGGTGCGCCCAACCATACTTTGTATTTTGACCTTAATTTTCAGTACTGAAATATTTAAGCAACGAAAATTCTGAGTGGAAGTAAAACTCAAAAGAATCATCTAAATATTGAGGTGTGTTTGTATATTAGTGGAGCTCGGAAGCACTGGAGACTGTCACGCGGTAGAAATATCAAATGTCGCATAGGGCTAAGGCTCGAAGCCAAACACAAAAGTAAATATACAAAACTACAAAAGGTGTCATTTAATGGAGAGTGTGGAAGAAGACTTGACAACCATCTTAAAGTCCGCATTACTCGTCGAACAACTCTCCTGCTCTTGCGGTCCAACTAGAAAGCTGTTGAACTGGTAAAACGGATACATAAGTGATTAATGACCTTTACTGGTTTCTTTATTAATTGCAGAAACATTCATTTACCATGCGATCAGAGTGTATTTAATTACCATTTACTTAAAATTGGAACTACTCGGTCAGGGAACATTAATAGCTAATTTTCAATATTTGTTCCAGTCTCGAGTCTCAACCCCACATGAGGATATTGAGATGAGATGACCCCTTAACCAATTAACTTTGAAACAGTACTTTTTGTTTTAATTCCTTCTATTGTGTCACATGCAACAAAAGCTGTATTGTACTCATGACCATGCCCATGTTAGCTGAAGTACAAACTCAGAGATATCAAAAAGAAAATGTATCCCTTTCTAATAACATATTAGGTAGGCAAAAACTCCAACAAGAGCCCTAGGATACTCTTTATATATATTATAGGGAGAATTACAACTCATGGATTTATTGTTGGTTAAATATTAAATTATGGACACATTTTAGTAAAATATTGAGTCATGAATACAAAAACGAAAATGCCCCTCACTTAACCTTAAACTAATTTATATATCTAATAGTACGTTATAATGAACGAAAAAGTATATTATGCATAACATATATAGTATATTATATGCTGTCAACTAATATGTTATGTGAACTTTATATGGTCAAACACATCTCAACTACAAAAAATTATATCATTAACTAGTATGTTATATAGATGTAGAAAGCATGTTATATATACAATAATAGTCTGTTCTAGACCATTAACTAGTATGTTATGTTACCTTCACAGGACCAAACACCTTTTAACCACTAGTAATTATACCATTAAATAGTATGTTATATACAATAAAAAAATATGTTATGTATAATATAATAATATATTATAGACCATTAACTAATATATTATATCAGTTTTATAATAATTAAACGCCCTCAACCTCGTGAAATTATACCACTAACTATTATGTCATGCAGAACGGGGAAGTTATGCATAACATAATAGTATGTTATAGATTATTAGCTAATATGTTATGCCAACTTTGTAGGCTCAAACCGGTTCAAGGGTTAAGTGAAGGGTATTTTTGTCTTTGAATTCATAATTCAATATTTTGTTAATATTTATCTATAGTTAGATATTTAGACAATAATTAGTCCATGAGAGTAATTCTCCCTATATTATAACAAGCCTTTTACCGAGTCATGCATATATAAAAAGAAAAAAAATTTAAAAATAAATGGGTCTTATTCTTTAAAAAAATATGAATCACATAATTAAGGTTTTATAAAAATATTATTAAAATAGTTTGGCCAATAGGTAATGTGACATGGGTCTTATTCTTATTCCGTATCCACTCTAAATACTATTCGATGAATAAATTACCAGATTGTTAATCAAACTGAAAAAAATTATTACATATCCGTTCCATTAATTTATTAAATGGTAGTAGATGGGAACATCAGATGATTCATTAACTTCACACCCTACAACGGAAGCGCAGATCGAGTCAAAGCAGGCCGTATTGCTGTATAACCAAGGAATGACCGGACCGGCTCCAATATGTGGCGATTGGCATGGACACGACGAAAGTAGAGACGGATGAGTGAGTTATTACAATGAATGCAAAGCCGAAATGCTTTTATTGTTAACTTTAGAAACGCACGGCTTAGACAAATATTTTAAAAATCGAACCGGCCATCAATCATCAGTACTATGTCCAATTTTGGTTGAACCAGGTTAGAACGATTGAGTTGGATAGTTGAATATTATGCACTATTTCCTCGAAAAACCTCCTGTCCGCGAAAAGGCGCAACCGATTGATTAAATCGACTGAGAAATACAGAGAAAATTACAATTTTTGTGTTTAATAATTGAGAAACTATGGGGATGCGATCTCCTAGTTTTTCTCTGATTCGATCTCCTTTGATAGTTGGCACCAAGTTACTGCTTCTTGGGGGTTGACGATAAATTTTGAGTTTTCGAAGTGAGTATGCACAAACGATGATGGTTGTGGTCGGCCAGGTGAAAGTGTTTTCTCGTGCTCCCTAAGGGGAGGAAACTTGACTCTCTCCATTTTTTTGGTTTATGATTGTAACTTGTTTAATGTTTAGTGGCAAGCAAGTGGCAAGATGATGAAGCGATGATGAGGCTGATATGGCGATGACATGGCGATGACATAGTGAAATTATGGGCTCGATGGTGGGCTGTAGGATGCTGCCTTCAGAAATTGTTGAATTCGCTCACAATGATCTTAAGACGAACGATCGGTGGGCTAGTGAGCAACTGAACTCGATGGGTCAATCACATTTTAGCGTCTACAATACTTTACATATATTTAATATTTATATATAAAAAAAAAGAATAATGTTATCTGAATTGGGCCGAGTCAATAAGTTCTTGAACTAGTCGGTTTGGTTTGGTTTTTAAAACACTGATTTAAACACATTTTAAAATTAATGTAATTTAAAAATTTCATAAAGAAATTAATAGTTAAATCAAACTGGTTTAGTCAAACGGTGAAAATAAGTTTTAGACATGCTCAAATTCAATTCCCTCTCAAGCCAATTAAGTATACATATCCATGCATGTTGCAAGTAAAAAGTTGGAATTATTTTTAATAATTTATTAATTCTTTTTAATTATAATAGCAATTAGCCAAACCATGACCGTAAATTTCAGTTAGTTTCTTCTTCTTCTTATTATTATTTTGTATTTATTTTATTTATTTAACTTCATAATCAAAACCTGGCTTAAATATCGGTCAGGACTCAGGAATATATATATATATATATATATATATATATATATATATATATATATATATATAAATATATATTAACTGACAAAAAAATGTAAATAAACTTTTCAACGTTCAAACAATATTAATTTATAAGTACACAAGAGACAGCAAGTATTTATTTTTTTTTTTTTTTTTTTTTCCGACCCTGCTAAACAAAATAGGGGCCGGTCACAATCATGGCGTGGAAATTAGGCTCCAGCTCTAATATTTAATACGAGCCCTTTTCTCCGATCGACACTCAATTGATCTGATCAATATTCAATAGCTCCTCAATCAAATCAACTTAATTACTGAGGAGCCATAAAGCGCGGTCTAATTACTTACTTAGGATTAATTAGGAAGGCCTTTTTATCTGATCTGCGGGTGTACGTAGTAATTCAGTAATTGAATCCAATATTCCACCTCTGCTTTTCAAACGGCCGTCGCGAGGAGCTCGATCACGTCGACCCAGCTGCTGGTCTGGATCGAATTTGGAACGTAGGTAGGTAGGCTAGAACTGGCCGCCTTCGTAGGTCTGGCCGAAGCTCCACCCGGCGGGGGCGACGTTGTAGCTGGTGACGGTGCGGCCGTCGCTGGTGGTGACTTGGAAGGAGAGTGCCTGGCCGTTGAGGTAGGAGTTGCTCTGCCAGTTCTGTCCCCAGTTCCTGGACATGGGTTGCCAGCCAGTGCGAGAGCCCTTGATGGACACCGCGTGTACGTCTCCTGCTCCGGCAACGTTGGTGATGAGAACCAAGTTGAAGTAGGAGTGTCCGTTGACTGTGAATCTGATGCCTCCCTTCTTAAAGCAGGGGACCCTTCTGAAGGAAACCGGGACGATGCCGGCACGGTACTGGGCTATTTGGAGGAAGGCCGGTTCGGCCAAGTCGAAGTGCTCCAGAGGAGGGTTGCACCAACCCCCATTGTCGTTGGAGAGGCCGAAATTGGGTGGACAGAAGTTAGTGGCGGTGACGACGATGGTCCCCGGAAGGCACCACTTGGGGTCCTCGTTGCACCGCATCTCGTAACACGACCCGCAACTGAGTCCATTGTTGAACAGAGCCGTACTGAGAGCCGCCGTGTTGGTACCATACCCTTGGCTGTACAGGTTCCCGTACCCGCAAGCTCCTCCTGTGAGGCATATACATATATTATATAGATTATATAATGAAGATATTGAGTTAATTAATAATGAAGAAGATTAACATATTCTATTTAATTAATTTATACCCATTGTGCCGGAGGCGTCGCCTCCACCGTAGAAAGTGGCATGGCCGCCTTGCCACCCGCCATAGTCAGCCACGGCACCGGGGACCAAGTAGACTGCTGCTGCAAGGAGGATGAGAGGAAGAACCAAAGCGGATGCGGCGGCCATTGTGTGTATATATATATATATATATATATATATATATGTACTAGTACAAGATCGAATATATATATATTGGAAGCAAATATCGATTTAAGCTGCAGGCCGGGAAAGGCAAGAGGGAGGGAGTTAGGGAGGGAGTTAGGGAGGGAGGGAGGCCGGGGAGAGTAGTCTGCAATTGTGTGTGTTGATCGATCCAGGAAGAAGTAGTGGACTAGTGGTGAGGAGGGGGTAGCTGAAGGAAAGGGTATTTATAGAGAGAAAAAGAGAGAAAGAGAGAGAGAGCCTGGCTGCCGCTGCTGCTGCCGGCTCCATTAGAAACGGTTTGCACTTTGTAGTAAATATACAAAATCAAGTGCACATGCGTTTGTTCTGGTTAGACTACCAACCGCTGCGTCGCCCGGTCCTACCAGCACATGCACCTTCAAATATTTAATCCAAACCTCATCTCTCTCCCGAGTCTGAGAGTCTCCTCCTCCTCTCGTTTCTGTTTTTCTTTATTTATTGTTTCTCATTCACCAATCAAATCCCACTCATCACTCACTATTGAGAATTGAATGAATGTGGATCCATCCCTCATCCCAGTATATATACATATATATATATATTCTTTGTTGAAATTGCTTGCTACGGTGTGACCGACGACGTTACGCGTGTCGCCTCCGCCCCGCTAATTACGCTTTTCTATTGATTTTATATCTGTGTTTGGTTAATGAATTGGACGCGCGAGGAGTCTTAATTAAAATTTTTTAATGATAATAACAGATCGAAGAAGATTTAATTACTAGTTGTGACTGGGACTTGAAAAAGTTGGAGGGAAGTGAGCGTCAGTCATCAGATAACTCGTCACCGCTCGGCCAAGACGGATGGTGCATTGCCGGTTGCCGCCAAATAAACTAGTCCTCCAGTCAAATCACGTGCATGTACGAAAACGCGCTCGTGAGATAATCCAGCAATATATAATTATATATTATATATTTTACGCGTGTCCTCTTGCTGGTCATGTGTCTTCCAACCACTCTACGCGTGGGAACGCTACACGTGAAGGGATGTTACAACGGACGGTTACACAATTTTAATCCTCGTTTTTTTTTCATTCCTTAATATATGAATCCACGTTGAATGTATTTCGACTTCGTATAAAAAGTATTTAGCAACAACTTTAATTGTTGTAAAACATGTTTATTAACAACTTTAGTTGGTGCAAAATGAGTTTAGCAACAACATCGGTTTTTACAAAACCGGTTTAGCAAAAATATCGGTTGTTGTAAAACGGGTTTAGCAACAACTTCGGTCGTTACAAAAGGAGTTTAGCAATAACATCGGTTATTGCAAAAACATCGATTGTTGCAAAATGGGTTTAACAATAACATCGTGGCAGATCACCACGTCTTGTTGATTCAAGTCATTTGTCACGTGACTTTAAAAAAATGTAATTAAACTAACTATCTTGAATGGTAGGATTAATATTTAACAAGTTAAAACTACCACATTAAGTCTAAGTGAAACCTGTAAGCATATGTATTTGCCTTGTAATTAAACTAACTATCTTGATTATGAGGCCCCCTTTGTACGTATTTGATCCCATGAATTGTATGCCTTTCATGGTACGTGTACTATAGATGTATGTTTTGGCTGGCCGAGGGAAGAAGAAGGTAATTAATTAAGATTGCATGGTTGTTAGTTTTTACGGGCCGTATAGGATTAATAATTAGGAAGAGGAGGAGATCATGCATGGGATATTCATACGGGTCGAAGAAATTAAGGGACGTCCCTACCACGTTCATGGCACATGCAACTCCCGCCCATTCCGCTCCTCTTATTCATGCATCATTTAATTTCTTTTTAAGTTTGGAAGCATTCAAACTCGATCGTCTTACCAAATCTTAATTTGAACTCTGGAGTCTGGATAAAATATGTGATCCCGACATTGGACAATGACACCAGCAAAATTGAAATTCCTTCTCATGTAATTTTTAACGTACTAGCTAGATATATATATAGCCAGAAAAATGTGGGGCATATGATATGGACCACGTACGATCGATCTAGTGATCCGAATTAATTTGTTGATGGTTCATATAACTTTCACTCTTTATCTACGTTTGAAAAATCGGACCGGCCATTAAATCGGTAAAATTTATGTTTTAAAGAAGAAATGAGGGATATTAATTATTTATGTAAAAGTGATTTGAAACTATATATATATATATATATATATATATATATATATATATATATATATATATATATATATTCACTTTTATTATAACAATGCCCCTCACATTCATAACAATATCTCTTCAATCTTTTCTCCTTAAAAAAAGTATGTGTCGAGATAGTACAAGTTTCTCCAACCAATGAAATTTCCTGTTGCTTTATTTTTCTTTCGTAGCTTATTATTAATTGGTAGGGGACTTTGAGGAATCGGGGATAGTGATATATATATATATAGTAATAGACCGGTCCTATATATTGGGACCATTTGGCGAGCCACGAGAACATGCCTGGCTGCAAATGGTTTTCGTGCGTGGGTAGCCACTGGAAAGGGAGAGGTAAGAGGATGAACAGGAGAAGACGGCCGATCGAGTCCGACAATACATGTTCGACGATACATATATATGAGTTATGACTGGAAAATGGGTTTTCGGTTCAAAAGAGAGATATGTCTATCATGAACAGGCAACAGCCGGCATATTCATCAATATATATGTCCCACCCACATGCAACTAGGGTCCTTGAAAGGGAAGCGAGCAAGCAGTATACCATCATACACATATCGTACGAGAGCATGCATGCATACTAGCTAGTGGCCGCGGTTGTGAGCTATATATGAAAGTGGCGTTCACTGGAGTCGGGTTGTCCCATGTCGTCCGGATCCACTGGCTAAAATGCAGCGTGCCCAAAGCGAATCACAGGGCGCCTAGACACGAAACTACCCGCCCGTGCGGGGCTAAGGGGACGCCCCGCCCACTCCCCCGTGATTCGCTTTGGTCACGCTGCCTTTTGGCCAGCGGATCCGATATCGTCTGAGGGTTATGCATGGTGCATGGCATGAGTTATGTCCCTAGCAGGGAACCAAGTTGTGATTGAGGTGGGTCTCGCTGCACTTAAATGTGGGTAGAGTACAACGTAGAGACAAAGCGGCAGGAAAAGGTACGTGTATCTCCCCTTGTGTCCAGTCTAAAGACGAAAGACCCTACGAAAGAGGTCTAAAATTAAGCTTCCCATGTGAGTTGAGGGTCCGACATGATTCTTAGATGGCCAGGCAGCACGGTCACATTGCCTGGCTAACAATGAGCACCAAGCGTCACAAACCCCTCCATGTTGCTGATGTATACACATAGAAGGGATCGATGATATAAACTTATAACTACTCCCTCTCCCCCTCCAATTCGTTCGTCATCCTCTCTAACTCACCGCTGTCGACGATGACAGACTCCTTCAACATAGCGTTCAATTCCCATGCAAATCTTATAACTGAAAGAGTAATGCGATGTTGAATAACCCTGGTGGAGCAGTACATTAGCTCCAATCAAAGTAATCCACCGCATCTTCCTGAATAAGAGGCAGATAAGAATACAAATGAGAGAGCGCCAGGAGAGGGGGAGGGGGAATTAAGATCCCCATAAATCTGTTGTTTTCATGGAAGAAAGATTTGGATCAGACAAGGCAAGACCACCAGTTCGAGTTCAGTGAGTCAGTTGTGGAGAACAAAGATGGTTCAGGTGGCGTTAATCACCAACCTATTTTGTGTCTTGAACAGCAAAATCACAACCTATATCTTTATGCATCTAGTTTAAGAGGAAGGAGAACACCTGAAAGGAGGCAATGAAATGGGTCAGCAGGCCGCCTACTTTTAAGATAAATGGTCATTTTTTCGCATTAAATATCTCTCGACATCTCCAATCAAAGTTTTTTTTTAAATAATTAAAAAATAATAAAAATTTACTCTTTTAACATATTTCTTAACTTATTTTTAAAAATCACTTTCAACGTTTGACCAAGCTGGTCAAGCTTGGTCAAATGCCACATAGGTGATACGCCAGCGTGTTGCGTAATTTTTTTTTAAAACAAAACAAGTAGGCGGTATTCAAATGCCGCCATCATAAAAAAATAAAATAAATAAGAGGCGACTTTTCGAAGCCGCTTTCAGAAAAAAAGAAGAGGCGGCTTCGAAAAACCGCCATACCAGAAAGCACGCGCCTCTCACGACACTTAGAAAAAATTTAGCTTCGGGACGAAAAATAGATGTAGGCGGCATTTTGATGCCGCCACGAATTTGAAATCGCCTATATGGTAGGCGGCATCGAAATGCCGCCTACACCGCCTACACTTAAGTTAGGTGGCATCGCGATGCCGCCACTCCCTCTATTTTACCTTCGTCTTCCTTTCTCTTCTTCATTCTTTCTTTTTCCTCAAAACGTTGTTGTACGAAAAATCTCTCCCTTCCCTCTTCTCTTCTTCCATATTTTTGTCGAATTGAAGCTGTAAATCATTGATTGAAGGCTGTGCGACCGCGAATTATCGCTTTCTCACTTCAATCATCGTCGTTTTGTTTGGAAAGTAAGTGGTTTTCTCATATTGCGTAGGTTCGAGTTTATTAGGTCGTTGACTTGATGCATGTTTAGGGTTTTTGTGGTTGAAACCGCTTCTCTTTCAGTCTATTATGCATGATTAGGTTCCAAATTTCATGTTTGTTCATTAATTTAGGGTTAAATTTCATGCATTGCGTGAATTTGGGGTTTTGCATGAAGAAATTATGATTTTATGCTAATTTAGAGTTTTTTAGGTGAAATCTGTATAATTGTAGTATATGAGTATGCATAAAATCTTATGAGGATGATTTTGATAAAAAAATTGAGGGTCAAAACACTTATTGAAATATGGTGGATTTTGTGCAAAAATTTTTGCTATAAGGTAGTTGAATGGAATTAACATTGTTCAAATAAGATTTTCAATTGTTGTTGATGTCTGGAGTTTTTTTTTTTTTTTTTTTTGTGTGTGTGTTATGGCTGCCAATCTAGTAAGAATAATCCGCTATTGATTTGATTAGGTCTTAACACTTGATAAATTCTATGAGGTGATTGCACATTTTCCTTTAATTATTCAATGAAGTGTACTCCACTCCTTTTATAGGGAACATGTTATACATGGAATCTTATATGGATGATGTTACCTTATGAAAAATAGGGAAGTACTGAAACCGTAAAAACCAAATTCTTTGCTTTCCATGAATCATGTTTTGCAGAGCTAGATGAATACCCATGTGTCTGAAAAGTGGTAGTCTTCTGCAACTTCTTCTATATAGGTTCCTTAGCTGGTGAGTTGACTAAGAGAACTTCGTAGCCTACACAAGATTGGAAGAACTGAGAAATAACATAGATTGTTGTCTACAAGATATTGTTTATGAGAAAATGTTATAGGACTTAAGGGATTTGTAAAGCTTGGAATACTCCATCAATGCCCAGAGAACTTTGCTTAAATAAAAGTACTACCTGGCAATGGTCCTTCAGTAACGAATGCCAAATTATACTGCAACCAAGTAATGGGATAGTCCACATCTTGGTCAAATGCCTATCATCCTATAGTAAAATGAGTAATAGAGTTTCATATCAGGCTAGGTGTAGCGTCTCGTTCAACACTTTATTCTAGGAGATTACAATCATGAAGGCAAGACAGTTGTTTTCTTTTGCCATTGTTGATCATTGTTTCTTTCTCTCTTTAGGGTTTTCTCAAATTTTCTCCTCAACTTAATCTACTTGGCAATCCTTTCATGCCCAGATAAAAAAATAGATTTTTTTATCTTTTACACTTGTCTCACCCACTTGTCTTTACATGTAAGGAATGTCTTATATTTTTCAAATGTGAAGTTTGCTATTGTTTTCTAGGTACATATGTACCACTTTAATTTATTCTTACTGCTTCTTGGATAGACCATGGGCACAGGCTAGAAAATGTCATTTGTATGTGTAACACCATGGCAGTTGTCTTTTGGATCAAAATCTTTTCTCCGAGGAAATAAACAGACTGTTAATGTGCATAAGTAGCTTACACGAAGAAGAGGTTTTGCATGAAGAATTTTGATTCCAAGTTTTGTACTTTATTGGTAGAGTTGTGATTACCAAGTGCTGAAATGATTTAAAAGTCCTAAATGTTTGTTGCTTAATTTCAGTTGAAGATGGCAGTCGTGCCTACTTGTTGTCATTTTGATGGTGAATTTGTTTTTGAGCACAGTAATGTGGTCGGCTATAGCGGGGGGACAACCAGACTTATATTTCTAGAGCCGATGTGTTCGTTTAACGCGTTGTGCACTATGATATATAATGTTCTTGGATGGAACCCACGCATGGACTGTATTTTAATATGGATGAGCTTTACGTGCAATGGCCAATTAATGTACACTCTTGTACTCGATGATATATCACTGGAGAGTGGATTAGGTATGGTGAAGCATGGTTTCCAGTCAATGTTGGTTTTGTTTCTGAAGCGGGACACCTACCCCTATGAGACGGATAACAGAAGGAGTTTGGGGAATTTGGGTGGGATCGGCGAGGGAGCTCTTATTCAGTTCGGGGGGCGAGCTCCGGCCGAAGGGGATGAGAGAGTTGAATGACCTATTATGGAATTCATCCCCGAAGAAAGGTGAGAATAATCATTTTAGTCTAGTTTGAAGTTTTACTCTATTTCATATATCGCAGTAGTTGTTGATGAAATTATAATTGAATTCAGGGAATCAAGAGAGGACCCAAATGATATTTCAAGTGGTGATGATGCTTGGCCGGATCCAGTTACAGAGGAAATAGAGGAAGAAGAAGAGGTTGAATTCCCCCTTCCAACCATGGGAGTCCCCCCCTTAGAGGAAAATGATGAGCCTTACCCCGATTCGTGGATCGGAGAGATGGACATGGATGCGGGATATATGAACACAATGGTCACAGGCGTAGATGAAGACAATGTACCTCCACCCATCGGTGTTGGAGTCGGTTAGAGATTTATGAATAAGGACGCTTTACAGATGTACCTGAAGGACTACTACATCAGAAGACATGTCCAGTTCAAGGTATTGAAATCGGGACCGATATTTTATTATGTTCGTTGCACGGGTGAACAGTGTCCATGGCACGTATATGCGTCATTCTGTAAAAAGTTGAGGATGTGGAAAATTAGACGATGCAATGATGAACACATGTGTTTGAACGCCGAGCTGCGTATGCACAACCGGTTGTGCACTTCTAGAGTGATCTATAACCTCATTATGCCCTATGTGATGACAAATTTCACACTGTCTCCGTATGAGATCATTCAGCTGGTTAAGGACAAATATCATATTCAAGTGAATTATGGTAGGGCATGGAGGGCAAGTAACAAAACATTAGTTGCTGTATTTGGTGGCTGGGATGAGTCGTACAGCCTATTACCTCAGTTTCTGAAAGCAATCAAAGACACAAACCGAGGTACTAAGTACAAGATGATAACCATAGATCATAATGTGAGAGATGGAGATTTTGTGTGGTTTGATAGAGTATTTTGGGCGTTTGGTCTGGCTATTCATGGATTCTAGTTTTGTAGACCCTTTATCAGTGTAGATGGGACTCATTTATATGGGAAGTATAAGGGTTGTCTATTGATAGCTACGTCTTTTTATGGAGATAACCGATTGTTTCTCCTGGCCTTTGCAATTGTAAAGAAAGAAAATATTGATACATGGACTTGGTTTGTAACCTGTTTGGTGTGTCGAGTGCTTAGAGGGAGGTCTCCGATGTGCATTATCTTCGATCGTCACATTGGTATCATCAGAGCGGTGGAAGATGTCTTTCCACATCCCCACAGACACAGGTTTTGCATACAATATATCATTGCCAATCTGAAGAAGCGGTACAGTGTAAAGGACTTGGATAAGATGGTGTGGAGGTGTGCGAGTGCACAAACACTCGCAAATAAAAGGGACTAGGGCTCCTTCTAAAGACTAAAGGTAGTCACTTGCTCCTCAATGTGGCCTAATTGCAAACATGATTTGTTGGTTGGGATTCAAGACTAACTTGGGTCAACTAATTTAAAGTAGGGTTAGGGCACTCAAAAATTCGAGAGGATTGGACTCGAGTCAAGGTCAATTCGGCTCCCCACAATGGACCTTATCGCTACAACATTCACAAGCACGGTAGAAGTTCGGTCCCTACAATCTTGACTATGTGTATAACTCGTCCGACATAGGAACAAATGTGTCATGGATCCGTAAGACACAAGAAACTCTACTTGTAATCCTCGAGCTGGAATTATCGACATAATTTTAAGTTCTTGTTTGTAGTTTTAGATAAGAACTGTACCAACAACCTACACTAGTAAGGCACTACCAATGAAAAAAAAAAAAAAATTATAAATGTTTCAATTAGTTAGAATATTTTAGTGATCAAATGTAGGCATATCACAATTTTCAAATAAATACTCAATACCCTAATGTGTTATTTACATGATGATTGCAATAAAAGTATTAGAATTCATATACAGGTTTGCACTATTTTCTACATTATTCTATGTAGCATATTATTTCTACCTAAAAATAAATTTCCTTAAAATATTTTTCTAAATACTCTTTATAAATTTGTGCCTCATATGGGTACCCTCATTCTTTTTAGATATTGTTGCCCAAAACAAGACGATGTTTGACCAAGTGAGATTGGGGTTACTGAAATTAATTAAGTGTGACCCTTTCACACTTAATTATATTTTATCTCAATCTTCTTAGAATTAGAAGACTTGTTCACCATTTAATATTTAATTCCTTTCATAAAGAGAGTCCAAAGCATAATGCTCTTAGATTCTTAACCACGCCAAGCCAAAAAACAACAAAGGTGAGACATTAGGCTTTGTTATCATCCAATCCCTTTCAACTTAATATAACTATAATTTTAATCAATTAATCACTTAGTTGTGTTCATTCAGTTTTTGGTGAACAGTCCCCAAGTAAAACTAGATTCCTAATTACTACTTAGGAAAATTAATCATGCTAAAAACGATAATATTAACCAGAATTTGAACAAAGTTATCTTCTTTCCGGTTTAAGATTCAGCCTAGCTCTCCCCATGAAAACCTTTGTAGCACAAAATGTGTATATTAATGAGGGGGGACAGTGTACAATGACTTTAGTGTCAAGGACATCAATGTCTCTGAAAATTCTTTTTTTGTATATCAATAGAATCCCAATACATCAACTTCACTTTAAAATTAAGAGAGACTCTACGATCCCACTCTCCGTATAATTTGGTGCTTTTGAGAATATTTGAAAGAATTTAAAGTAATTGACAATAAATTCAAGGTAAAATAAAATGTCTGAATTAGTTTTATCACCTTATGCGTTATAATAAATTTTAATTATTTAGTATTTTATATTCAGCATACATGTAAATATGTATATTTAGATTTCGAGCTTATTAGTAAAGTCTTTTTATAGAAAAATTATATGAATCTAAAGTAAATAAAGCAAATAAAATTATAAAGATTTTTCATAATTTTTTGAATTTTTCTAACTCCGGTATCAGCCTATAACCTTTAATTTTGCGTTACACGGCCCATATATCCGATACGTATCCTTGATACGGCTGTATACATGTCAGATTTTGGGCTGCCCGATACGTATCGAAAATCCAAAACCGGCAACCCTGGCTTTGATGCCTTTTTTTTCTTTCTTATGTGAAGACTGAAGAGCGTTTGGAACCAATCGTTCCTAATCTGCGGGGCATTCGGCCCAGGGTATCAAAATCCACTAGAAAGAGTATTACAGTAATTCAACATCACAACTTACAGTAATAAGTTCTCCTCCCTCAAGGACTCGAACAACAGCCTCTTCCTAGTATAGCTTTCCTGTTAACTCACTTCCACAGAAGCTCTTTTATACCCACACACTAAGTCTCCCCCTTAATGTGATCCCTATCACCAGAGAATTTCTTCACGCAGGCTTCTCAGGATGAGAACACCATTACAATGGTCAATCGCTTCTTGATAAGCTTGTAGACCTCTTAATCAGCTTCAACAATCTCATACAACCTTCAGGATGTGAACATATGAATCTCCTCCACCTTACTCCCCCTCAAACTCATCCCTCCTGGATACTTGTCAATCTCTGCATAAAAACCCTAGCCCAGCACGTATTGTGCTATTAAAACCATTAGGGTTTAACCATGTCTAAATCTGTCTTACTCAATCACCCTTATCCTCAGTGATATTAATGCTAGGAAACTCAATAACCCGCGATTAGGAAACTCCAAATATCCACGCTTCATGGTGTATATTGTTGACATGCTAAAAAATAGGTTTTGTCACTAAGCAGCCAATAAAACTCCTATGCACCTACAGATGTATTGCGGTTTTTTTTTTGTGTAATTGCGGAGAGTTTAGAAGCTGATGAGTGATGAAAATTTCGGTCGTGTGACTTTGGCTGTTGTGCAATTCTGTTTTGCTTCTTAGTCTCCATGGGGTTTCACAGTGTCGTGTTGTGACTGGTATTTCAAATTTCAGGAGTTTTTTTTTCTATTTTTTATATTTCTGGTGTGGTTTCGTAGAAGTTAATCTGTGGTTTTCCTTATATTTTATAGGCGACTCGGATAGAGCGCTAGCTTTTGTGCTTCAAATCGAGGGAGATGATGCCAGTGCTTTTAGTTTGAAATTTTAGTTGCTCTTAGACTCTTAGTAGTTGCGCTAGTTTTCTGTCATTCTTCTCTGCTGATCGACCAACCCACGGTTTTGCTTTAATTGTCCAAAAATCGAACTTGGACAATATTCTTTTAAGTTTTATCTATTGCTTCCACGCTATTTAATGCCGATCGAGTTAATTTATCGAAGATTTCTAGATACTTGATCTTTGATTAGTTTATGTGTTTGAAGTTCATCGAAGTTTCGTGGTTGCTTGACGACACTATGATCTTTCTCTTGCGAATGCCACATCTGTGAGACCAAATTAATGACAACTCCAGCTCCTGAGGTTTGTTAACAATGGCGAGAAAGTATGCGCGATGGTCATGGACGGAAAAGTCATGGGCAAATTCCTCATTTCAACAATAGGAAGTTTCATTCAAGATCGTCTCGTCAACGAGGAAGCAAGGATCGATCCCACAAAGAACAATGTGCGAAGAGATTGGTAGCCGAAGAGGAGATATACATAAATTCACAAGTACAATATGCAGACCAAGCAGTTTTGGCGAATCTTAGATTGGGGAATCGATGCTCTCGAAGAAGCAATCAAAACATCCAACATGGAGACTAAACTTGCAAGATTATATTACACGGAGAAAATGTTGCAGGTTTGCGCCATGTTGAATTCCCGCCAAAAAACAGTTTGGAGTTCCAAAATTCTACCTCTCTGCATGATCCCACCTCAATCTTGCATTTATATGGAAGCTTCGAAACAATGTACGAAAATCTGTTCTGCACATTCTTGAATGTACATAGTTGATCCAATGATCTCCCGTATAAACTTTGCACCCAAGTTGTGGCAAGACCTATTCCTCCCTCATATGACCTCTATAGCCGGGTGGTACACGCAAGAAAGACAGAAGATAGTGATGGAAGTCATACCCGATTCTTCCGATCTATCTTTCACTACTGATTTCGATCAGTTCTTTAATGAATCTTTGATATTTTCCATGAGGCTTGATCAAGCAACAAAGCTGCAAAAACTGGAGATTCTCTATGGTGAATCATTGGATGAGAATACGAGGCTCCATGCAAAGTATTATAAGGATTGCACGCTCTTTGAGTCAGCAATTAACAAAAAAGGTATGCCAATGTTTGCCCATTCTAGAGCCACCTATGACTCCTTTGCACGAAGTCAGCAGGTCTATTCCAAATTATGTCAAGTTTGGTCCTATCTTGCCTAAGAGTGCTGCGTTTTCTTCGGTTTTGAGAGAAGTGGAAAATGAAACGGAGCTGCAGGTTTGTTTATTTAACCATGTTTTGGTTTCGGAAATTTAATTACTCTGCTCCATGGAATCAAACTGGATACAATGTGAATCTTTCTATTTCTTGATAATCAGGTTGAGTGCTGCCTCAAGCTCTCCACCAAAACCAGCATAGAGCAATTATGCTAGGACTCCTCCATGGCATTCGCTGGATTTTGAACACACCGGCACCATTATGAATGTGCATTTTTTTCCATTTTATACATGCATGAGGGGCATGAGTATGTCGAAGAAAAGGTAAGGGGACTGCATTAAAGGGAGAGGAAACATAGAGAAGGGCATTGGGAAATCAGAATTTTGAAAGGCAAAATCCTATTAAAAGCCCTGCAGGTTTACAAATTATTTTGAACAATCACGCAGTTTAGCACAAAGCACAATTGAAGAATCTCCTTAGATTATTATTGTAGTCGGCAAATATAAAACATCGATTTAATAGTACCGGCCTACATGTTCTTTCTGTTTTTCACAAAGTGCTACTTTGGTTATAGCATGTCCCTAATTGATGATTATACTATACAAAGACTACACAGAAGCACGATATTGACCTCCACCAGCATACATCTTAACTAAGTTCTTGGTAGAAGGCAATCCTGCAACCACATCCTCTTCAATACCACACTCATTTGTTCCTCTCCTGATCTTGAAGAAGCCATTCTGCCACATCCAAATAAAGAACTCTCATGAAAGGCTTGAGCATGAAAATATGACATTGGTAATTTGTTATTCATGTTAGGAAAGTCTTGAGAACATACATCACCCCAGCTTTTATTCCATTGGTTAGCAAGAAGCTGAAAAAACCAAAAGAGTCAGTTTATCTAACAAAACGTGGATAAAAAAAATAAAAGAGAGTTAAAGATAAGGTAATAAAGTCACCCAGTAATCCTCCCCTTCATCACTTCTCCCCCAACCAATCAACTTCACCGCATGCCCACCCATTACAGAGCCTGTAAGGTGCTTGTAAACTCCTGTTTTATAGTGTGCAAAGTCCTGAAAGGCATAAATCTTTCAGAGCCCTGTATTTCGAAAATGAAAACAATTGTTGCACCCAAAGGACATGCATGACCTAAATGCAACTTGTATGGTAATTCCAGTTTCTTTTTTTTTTTTAGGAAAAGTGAGAAAATGTGTTAGTCATAGAGGGGGAATTGCAAGAGGTGGAGCAGGTGGAGGTAATTCTTGTCCATCACTATGCCACAACAGGTGAGACAGTTCACGATTTCTGATACCAGATGTTTTGGCACTAAGAATCAAACTAACTCATACAGGATGTATGGGAATAAAAAACCATGAGGGTGACATCAATCCAGAATGCAGCAAGTGAGGATATGCAAGAGCATGGCAGTAGAAGCGTTCTCATCATAAGCAGTAAGTGACTTGCATAGAATAGTGTAATTACATGTAACACATATTGTCCACCAGACAAAAAACAGATAAAAGGAGTCTTAGTGGCAGAAAGGAATCAGGGTTACAGCAAGTCAAGATACAGTCATGTCTTACATGTTCTAAACATATTAACCTGTTCTAGCCATCAACTTCTGATTGTAGAAGTACATAAAACAAGCAACCTAAAGTCATCTAAAAAGGTATGACAGTTCCTATACAAGCATCCAACTAGTGTCCTACTGTTTTCTGCCATTCCAGTGAAAGAGCTTGTTGAAAATGAATTTGATATTCAACGTCAAGCATGAAAGAAGATGATTAATATAAAGAAAATAGAATGTCCAGCTTTTTACCTCGTATACAGTAAATGCGACCTCCACAGGACCATTGACATAAACCTCAGCCATGATGTCTTTGGGAGCTGAATTGATTCTGTATGCACTGACACCATAGTGCTTAGACTCTTGCCAGAGTGTGTTCTTCACTTTGAGGGAGTAGCTAGATCCTCTAGCGCTTCTAGTCGTTCTGATAGCTTGTAGTAGGCTATATTTAATTCCTGTATTTCTTGTTTACAAATCTTTATCTCGGGGCGTAAATCGGGCGAGGTAGCCTTTGCCTGGTTCTATAATCGTTTAAATAAAGTAAGCATAGTATAGTAATTGTCACAGTATTTAGAAGTTTCTGGTTTGTTGTCTTTAAGCACTGTTTCTAGGACAAGTTGTTTGTCCTTCTGATCTTTTAACCTTTCAATTAAGTCTGAAAGGTCTTCTGTGGTGATCATGTTTAGAGAAATGCTTATCCTAAACATGGTTTCCAGCTGGTTTAGCTGTTCGTCTTCTTCGTTATTTGAAGAGGACTGCAAGGTTGAGTCCGAAGTTTCTATAGGTTCTAGAAACTCGGGCTCCGACTCATAAGAACTTCCTTGTTCTTCATATTCTGCTAGTATTTGTAATACTAACTCTTTCGACTGGTCGTCGATAGTCAACTATCTATTTTTTTGTTTTTGTTTGGCGAAATAGTTTTTCGCGCAGTGTCCTTTTCTCCCACACAGGTAGCATTTGGGAGCTGATGTGGAGGTAGCAAAGGGTCGGGGTTTTTGACCCTTATTCTTTTCCCTTTCTTCTGGAAAAGGAGGTTTAGGAAGTGGTCTTCTCCGAAAGGGAGGTTTAGATGGCTTGGTTCGTTGCCGGTAAGGCTTAGACCTTTTGGTTTGGTAACTACATTCCTTGCAGTTTTGTTCTGGTATATTCGCGTAAGCAAACTGCTGGCAGAAATTACCAAGAGTTTTAGCAGAGATCTAATCGCGCTTAAGTTGTTTCTTAAGGCGTAGATCATTGCAGAGTAACATACCTTGTTGGGTACAGGCAGTCCAGAAGACCTCTGCCCAAACCCACTGGAAAATGACCACTATCACCCCACCTACATGAAAGACAGACATTTATTTATGCAACGGATAATAGCCCGAACAGTCGCCTGGGCCCACGCATGGAATGAATCACATCCTCACAACATGATCGGGATGGGAAATTAGCAATTTTTCAAAATACAAGGTACATGTTTTTCAGCCATATCAGGGGTTCCACGAGGTTGAGTTGCTGGACCAGGACAATATTTTACAATTCTTAAAGGCTGGCAAAGGCTCAGAACCGAATTAAGCAATTGGTTGATAAATGATGTACAGATCGGGAGTTTAGGGTGGGAGATTTGGTTTGGCTCAAGTTGAGGCCATATCGGCAATTGCCAGTGACTCTACATCGTAATCAGAAAGTTGCCAACAAATTCTTTAGTCCGCTTAAAACTCTGGTCAATGGAGTTGCATATTGCCTTGACTTACCAATGGGTGCCATGATTCATCTAGTATTTCATGTGTCCCAACTAAAACCATTCGTGGCAGCCGCTGCATTGTTGGGATCCTCAATTTGCCTACATGGACTGTGGAGGAGCCTCAAAGGTCCCTGACAGCTATTTTCTAACAATGTCAGATACCAGTTCAAAGGAGGCTATGGACAAAGGTCTTAGTTTGTGGCAGGGTCAATCGGCTGTCAAGGCTACATGGGAGCAAGAAGACACACTAAAGACTGACTTTCCTGATTTCCACAAACCATAAGGGCACAGTTCAATTTGGGTGAGTGAAATTGCTATGTTACTTATTATAGTTAATCTATTTTATGGCATTAGGAGGTATTTCTGTCATTTTGTTAGCTAAGTAGCCATAGGGGCACAAATGTAATTTTCTTTTCGCAAATTGCTATTAATGAAAGAAGTTTGGCTCCAGTCAAATAGCCGGAAACTATTTCCCTTATTTTTCGTATTCTAAATTATCTCTCTTTCCCTCGACCTTTCTCGGTCTTCTGTCCTTCCCTTCTACCACTCTCCGTCCAATCTAATTCCATCTAAATCTCACTCCTCCAAATCGGAAGTGTCATTACTGTTTCATAGTTCAGACACAGGTGCATACAAAAAAGAGATCATTATTCTCAAAAAAATAGTTCAGACACAGGATCTAGCATTGAGTTGAACTCGAGCTAGGGCTCAAAAAATTTTAACGAGCTTGAGCCCGAGCTTGAACTAGCTCAATTCCAAATAGGAAACTAGAAAAGAAAGATTTTCCTAATAAGAAACAAGAAAAGATAGATTTTATCTTTCAAGATCAGACACCAAATTTTCTCCAAACCAGAGATAGGTTTAGCAAGCGATGTTCAGATAACAAAATCACCAACTAATAAGTTTAGGAAACAAATCACCAACTCAAACCATATGAACTGAGAATCTAGATGGATGCAATGAGAACAAAAACAAGAGGATTTTGTTTTTGTGGAAAATATAATAATAATAATACCAAGAGGAATTTTTTAACCAATCCATTGTGATTACATGACATAGTATTGAAATTTCTGCTATCAAACAGAAACTCGAGTACAAAGCCCAAGCTAGTTCTTTGAAGAGATTCATAACAAAAGCATGTCAAAAAGAAAATGGAAGGAGACTTGGTTCATGGAGTCTGGAATTGTTGTAGATGTAGATGATCTCCGAAAGTAGGTCTTTTTCTGACTCTTTCTTGATAGCCTGCCTGTCAAGATGTAATGACGAGCTGCCTTGATGTCCATATGGAGACTGGAGAACACTCTACAATCGGCTTATGAGCATTTAGAGCTGATAGAATTTTAGGTATTTCATCACTTCCACGGCAATAGTCCTTATTCTTGGAACCGCGTGAATGCTTTATATATAATGGATTTCTTAAGACTCGCCCATTACTGGATTGCATAGCTAAAATCAAACCTCTAAAGGAGGAACCAACCAGCTCCCTAGCTAACCAGCAGAACCAAAAGAATCATCAGTTCTGCTCATTTAGCTTCATGAGCTTCAAACGAAACTTGAGCTGTGTTCAAGTTCATTTCTTTTCCAAGTTGAGCTCGGGCCGAGCGAAGTTTGAGCTATTCAAAAGCTGGCTCTCTTTGATTCCGCCCCTAATGGCAATATAACACCCATCTATCCCCGACACAGTAAGTAAAACAGATTCTATAGGTCCCTTCTCATGTGAACTGGCCTAAGCTTAACTTTGATGACAGCTTGAAACGGAGCCCATGACGAACAGTAGGTAGGGCAGTAGTTAGAGATCACTAAGGGGCAGTTTTTCATGCTTACATTGCTCCTCACAGGACAGGTCATTACCCCATAGCCGAGTTCAGGGTACTACTTTAGAGTCTCATACTATACACAATAAGTTTCTCCTTTCCATAAGTAATAAAAGGAGGCTTGTAATGATCATTCTCTTGGGCAACAGCACATGATCCCTTATAGTTGTCTTCAAGAATACTTTTACGAGATCGAGGATATTAGCCATACACCAGAGCTTCTCTAGCATCTTATCTCCAAAAGTACAAATGATCTGGCAAACAGGTAATCTAGGGTGGCGCATCAGTACCTTGCTTTTAGCACATCTCTTCCTATCTAGCTTATTTATTGGAGGCCTTCTCTCAAGTTGTATGATTTAGCTTTTCTTGTGTTTTTTGCTTTGGCCTTCTTGTCATCATCCCCTCCCCCCCCCCTGGTACTTTCCCATTCCAGATTCTTTATGAAAACAAGATTTGCACTTTTATTTAATAAAATAAAACAATCCTTTCAGGTTCTAATGTTTTCTCATCTGCTTGATTTTGACTTGTCGAAGAATGCTGCAAATCCATCACAACATTTTCGTGATTTATATCCTCACAGTTGTTTAAAATAAATGCTATTCTCTGTCACACAAAAGAAACAATTGGTGCAGTAACCTGGCCGTATTGCACTTCATCAATCTAAAGTACAGGAACTTTGGCCTTCTTGCCATCGTCCCCCCCGATACTTTCCCATTCCAGATTCTTTATGAAAAAATATTTGCATTTTTACATAACAAAATAAAATAAAATAATCCTTCCAGGTTCTAATGTTTTCTCATCTGCTTGATTTTGACTTGTCTAAGATTGCTGCAAATCCCTCACAACATTTTCCTGATTTGTATCCTAACAGTAGTTTAAAATAAATGCTATTTTCTGTCACACAAAAGAAACAATTGGTGCAGTAGCTTGGCCATATTGCACTTCATCAATCTAAAGTACAGGAACACAAAAGCCGTTTTTGTATGAATAATGGAACTATAGCCATCTCATTTTCCCAGAGGCTCAAGGTTGAGTCCCAATAGAGAGTCGGGAAAGAATTTGAAAAAATAGACAAGGTTAACATGGAAACCTATTTGATCATAGGCTTAATTTCTAAAATCCAAATCAGAACCATCCATTAAAAAGCAATATAAAACAAGGACAGGTTTTTTTTTTTTAGGAGATTGAAATTTCATTTCATTAGAAAACACTTCTAAGTACAATACTTCATCCAGTATACTTTAGCTTGGGAGTCGTACCGACAGATTTGTTAGTGTGCCTCCCTCTTTAGCAAGAGCCTCGGCTGCATGATTAACCGACCTCAAAACATGCCTCCATAATACAACATTAGCAGAGAGTGACCACACTTCACACATTTAGCTGAGAAAGTGCCATGCTGGGTCTTTGCGTTTCTGAGCCCAGGCGACTACATTCCTTGAGTTAGATTCCACTTCTAATGGATTAGAAAAGTGGGATCGACTCCGCCTCCGTAGAATCAGCAAACCCCACAGGACTAGAGAAAGGAGCATAGTTCCTATGCTATCTCTGAATAGCCCCCCGATTCCCACCGCCCCTGGGTTCCCGAGTGAGGAACCGTCTGTATTTAACTTGATCGTGCCTTGGGGAGGTGGGAGCCAGTGTGCGACTTCCTTCATCTTGCCTTCGATTAATTGGGTCGCAACCAAACTCCAATTAAGCCTGAGACTGTCCCCTCTCTTATCATGAAACCCCTTTGACTTGCTGAGCCATACGATTGCTCTGCTTAACACACCATCAGCAGTTCTCTTCCATCCCCGCTCCTTTCATTCAAAAAGTCTGTCGTTTCTCTCTTGCCAAATATCCCAGGAGATCATGGTAATGCATACCTCTGCCATAAGTCTACCTTTATTACCCATAGGTGAGGCTCTCCATTGGATCGCCATTTGGTGCAAGTTGCTCGGTATGCAGAAATCCACCTAGAAGAGCTGGAAGAAAGTGGACCATACTCTCCAGGTATACGAGCAATGCAGCAGGACGTGGTTGATGGATTCTGCTTCCGCGTTGTAGAGGGGGCACAAATTGGACCGTATGCTCATGCCGCGCCTAGTTAGATTGTCTCTTGTAAGAGCCTTGCATTATCATCCATAGGAAGAACTTTGCTCTCTGCATGCCTTCAAGATCCCAGACGATTCATGTATGATGCTCCTCCGCCCTTCCTGTTAACATGTTGTAAGCTGATTTAATGATGAAATTTCCTTCGACAGACGGCATCCATAACAGTTTGTCTTCGCTCCGGGGATCCAGGAAGATGGAAGCCAGTGTATCATCCAAGGCAGCTAAGTCAATTGCCTCCTAGTCTCGGAGTTTCCTTCGGAAATGTATACTCCAATTTATCTGTGCACTACTCTCTCCCTAGAGGATTTCTTCAAGCTTAGAATTCTTGTTTCTGACCAACGCAAAAAAAGGGGGGAACACTTCTTTGAGTGGCGATTCACCGACCAATTTGGACGACCAGAATGTTGTACGATTTCCTTTCCCTGGTAACAATCTCTTGTTCTGAGAGAAGATATGTAGCAGCTTGAGTATTTTCTTCAAGATCGGGGAAAGTCAGCTTGAGTATTCAGATTGTTAATCTTCCTGACTCCCAAACCGCCCTCCTTCGGTTTACAGGTAACTTCCATTTGAGTAAATGGAATTTGAAGTCCTCCCCTGCTCCCCTCCATAAAAAAATTTTCATTATAGTTTCCATTTCTCCTGCCACCTACACCAGGCAATGCAAGAAGGACAGTAGAAACGCCGGGATGCCCAACAAACATGATTTGAGAAGAACCAATCGTCCTGCTTTCGATAGATTTCTTGCCTTCCAAGCTGATAGACTCTGTCTCAGCATCTCTAGTGTGGGGTCCCAAAGTCTCGCATTCAGCCTACAATCAAAGAGTGGAAGACCGAGGTGACTAATCGGGAACTGCCCGAGTCTGCATCCTAGAGTTTGCGCCACTGCCTCAAGCAAGTAGCCCGAAGTGTTGATGTCAAATAACTTCATCTTCTCCCAGTTGACCTTTTGTCCAAAAGTAACTTCTAAAAGACATAGAGCTGCTTTGAGCTTCTCAATTTGTCGCAGGTTGCCCTCGCAAAAGACGATCGTATCATCCGCGAACTGAACGATGGGCAGCTTGTTTCCCGGAAGTGGGTTAGCCAATCAGTCCATCAATACAAGCTGCTCAAAGAAGGCAGTGGTTCCTTCCGCGGCAATGTTGTAAAGCAATGGCGAAAGGGGATCTCCCTGTCTAAACCCCTTCGAGCTTGGGAAGAATCGGAAAAGGCCTCCATTGATCAGCACAGAAAACTTAGCCAATGATAAGCAAGAACGTATCCATCTTTTCCATCTCGTGCCAAAGTTCATTTCCCCATGATTAGCTCTAGATACTTCCAGCTCACTCTATCAAATGCCTTTGCTTGGTCAAGTTTCAAAACAAACCGTGGCCTCCCTTCCTTGAAAAGATCTACCGCTTCATGAATTAACATTGGCGAGTCTAAAATTTGCCGATTTTGCACAAAGGTGTTTTTTTTAAGACTGATTATCGAAGGTATAACTTGCTTCAGTCTCGTGGCCAGCGTGCGAGCAATTATCTTGTACAGTCCTCAGACAAGGCTGATTGGCCTATATCCACTAATCTCCTCCACATTGTCCTTCTTTGGCACAAGGGCAATGATTGAGGCTCCAATGCTCTTGTGGGAAAGGCCGTTGTCATAGAACTCCTCAAAGAGCTTGCATGTCTTGCTGCATGAAGTCCCAGGCCTTCCGTACGAACTCCCCGTTGAAGCCGTCAGGGCCCGCTGCCTTGTCCATTGGCACTGTTCATACACTGGCCTCAATTTCCTCCCTGGTGAATGGTGCCACAAGCATTTCTCGTCTTCAGGTGTGAACTTGAAGATGGGAGCCCAGCTACACACAGTTCAGTTCAGTAGACTTTATTGAACTACTAAACATCCAAAATAGCTATACATCCAACGAAGCTGAAGCAAGAGCTCTTCTTTAAGGTATCAAAATACTAAGGCCACTACCAACAAGGCCTATTGTAATTGAAGGCGATTCGAAAATGACCATCGGGTGGGCCTAGAAAAAGAATATGCATTCCATGGAATCTCAAACACATTTTTTATGAAATCTCAAGCATCACAAGAGAATGGCACATTGCTTGGGTTTCATCCCCAAGGTTGACCAACAATATTGCTTATCAACTAGCTCGCGAAGGAGGAACCAGAACCACAACAGCAGTTGGACACAATCTGCCTTTACATTAATTGCACTTGTACTCTTAAAGCAATATAAAAGTTTGTACAAAGCCATACAATCTTGGTCATATATCAAGAACAAATGCTGTTAAATGTGTTAACATTCTTATAACATTCTTTATTAATGAATGCAAAAGAGATCATTATTTTCAACAAAAAAAAATAGCAATACAAAAAAACAGAAGAAATGATGCAGAACTATGGGCAGAAAAGTTGAAAAACTCTAAAGTAAGAGTGACAACAGATTTCATGAGAGCAAATAAATAGCATTTGAGCAACCTAAGACAATACCTCTTCAGTAACAACACCATGCTGAACAAAGTACTGCCATGCCTGATAAGGATAGCCCCCATCACAACCATATCCACACAAAAATCCACAGCATGCTAAGACATCATTCACAGACAAGGAAGTACTCTGTACATTGAGATAGAAAAAATTATGTTTTGCTTTTGCATATCAGTTTTGCAGGACAAAAAGGCCCAGAGGTCTCAAGGTTTTTATATGAAGAGAAGATTACCACATTAAGATGAATGCAGAATCGATCTGACAATGATTCTACTGCACCAAATGCCCAACAAGAACCACAATGTCCCTGTTTGATTTGATCAAAGCCGCCACAAATATAAATTAGTTAGGCAGTTAACCAACGGAAGGGCCTTAAAGGATGGGGTAGCAAGTATACCTGATCTTTTATTTGGAAACACAAACAGCCATGCACCCAGGGGACCACAAATAAACCACAAAAGTTAGCTTAGCCACATTTGAGAGAACTAAAAATTTGGTAAGTGAAGCAACTAACCAAGTATTTCCCCAATAGTGCTACACTGAGGCCAGGCTGTTCTTGCATCAAATTGGTTGGGCAGAGGTATCTGTGCAGTATGGCTTTTAAATGGAATTATAGGACTATTCTGAGGGGGTGGTTTTACTCCAAGTAGGCGTTTGAATTGAGCAACCTTGAACAGAAAAAGATGACAGGTGACAAGAGCAATAAATAATATGAGCAACAGTTAGACCTTAGAATAGATAAAGTGGAAAATATAGTGCCCGTGGGTCCTTACACTGAAGTTGGTGAAACGTGGATTCATGGCAGCTTGCCATCCAGCATTTGGGTTAGCATTTACTTCTTGTACAATTGAAGCCTGCAGAAATAAAATGAAATTGGAAGATGAATATGATGTGAGATGGAACATTCATTTCAGACCTGAGTATGAAGAGCACCTGAAGTATCTTAGGCGTCGCCCTAGGTTGACTTACTGGCTTGACAGCATGGACCTGCAATATAGGACTTGGCATCTATAATGTACTATTTTGTACAATTAGAGACATAATTAATCCCTTCTTAACATTTGAGTGGCTGTGCACGTGCCAGCGACTGTTCAGACTTACTCTTATCAGCAATTTTGATGGCTTCAGTCCTCCAAATCATAGATAATCCTAAGTTTATATTATTTGGATGAAAGCATTTTGACCATTATGTACCCAATCTTAGTGGCACAAGTTTATCAGTATAGAGACTAGCATAGATGAACTGAGCTAGGGCGTCTAAGTCACTCCCCAGGGGGAGAGGAGCTGATTTCAGAGCAGTTGCTCTTACATTATTTCACTGAGAAGAGGTGAGACCGTCAGGGAATCACACCACTTAAAAATTATATCATTGCATTCCACACAACTATCCAAGTAACAACACAATAATCTGTCCGAATGAAATAACTGAGATGGGCATAGGTGAAATTCAAAGACTAAAAACCACAACAAATTTATGATGAAACGACACTAATGGAAGAAGCAGATGATAGAGGTAATAAAAAATGGATCGTGTATGTATTACAGAGTTTATAAAAAATCGTTGACGCTAGGGGCCCTTTTAACCCGATTCTATAAAGATTGAAGCTAAAATGAGTTTGTCTGCCTTCAAGAATCAAGATCAATTACGTGAAACAACTAGTTGGATTTCCGATTTCAATAAAAAAGAAACTTCTAAACGAAAAGTGTTGCCCGAGATGGACAGTGCACGGAAGAGAAAGATAAAATGGTAGGCATCGGCTTGAACACTCACCTGTCTGCAAGAACTGAATGATGCTACAAGTAGAAGAGTTAACAAGTGTAATGGAATCATCGCTATGCTTTCCTTTCTTCCTCGATTCCAGCAAGCGAGTTTTTCTTCCTTTTGAACGATAGATTTCCCAATGATTTTCGTCGACGTTGATTTGATTTATATCCTTAAAAATGTGGACAGACAAGTTTGACTTTTTTTTTTTTTTTTCTTTTCTCTTTGGCAGGAAAGAATCAAGACTAAGCGCACACGGCACAAGTAACTTAGATATAGACTAGTGATTTTTTTTAAACTTGCATGATCACAATCGTGAGGCATTTTACTCCGATGTGGACGATAGAGATTGTGAAGTTTAAAATTACACAACCTCAAACCCGAAGCCTTATCATTTTTCACTTTTCGGGCTTGAGAGTTGAATTTCTGAAGTTACATCTTTTGCCTGATCGAACGACCATATAGAGCGATGAACAGATTAGATTAATGGGGAGAGCCAGAGAGGTGAGCTTCGGGTTCAGACTTCTGAGTTGAGACATGGGAGTTGAGGTCGAGCTCCATTTGGCGGGACAATGACAGAAGCCAAAGTTAAGCGAAGATATTTTTAGCACTCTTCCGATTCATTCCGCCCATGTCGGATACAATTCTCGCGCCATTGGCCGAAAAGGAGTGGTCATGATTGGTCGCTCAGCAAGATCCCAACCTACCTCTGTTTTCGTCGTGATCTCGTGGAACGTACAGAGATTACTATTAGGAACTTTTACCGAACATTCCTAGAACAAATGGTCTACCTGACTACCTTCCTTCTTCTTAGGATACCCTGTTCACATGAACCCAACGCTAACCAAATTAAACCCGCACATATTAATGAACCTACGAAATTGATATTTTTTTTCTTTTAGAATAATAGTACATTGTGCATAATGAGCCCGGATCCGCTGGCCATATTGTAGGTAGCCACAGCAAATCACGGGGCGCCAAACACATGGGACCCCTGTGCAGCGCTCAGTTGGCGCCCCGTGATTCGCTGTGGCTAACTACAATATGACCAACGGATCCGGGCTCGTGCATAATACGGGGGTTAGAGGTGTATTATAAGGGTTGGCTATGGCCACCTGAGCGCGCTCTACCGTATTACCACATAGGGGGATGGCCACCTGATGCGCTGCATGATCCCAACTAGTATTATAACATGATATTTCTCTTTAAATATTTTTTTTAAATACGTTAAAATGATTTAAATGATTATTTTTCATCAACCTTCTTACCATGCATGGTGTATACTCTATAGATAATAGACATTATCATGGGAGTTATCCCTAAGAGATATCTCAGGTTCAAGTCTCCACTGCAGCAATGGGAATTGGAATTTGGAATTTGTAAATGGAATATTAATTGGCGTTCAACAAAAAAAAAAATAATAATAATAATAATAATAAAAAAAAAAATACTTGGAGCACCTTGAATTCTCAGTGACCACTGATCCAATATGATCAACTTTTATCTAGTTGTTACTAACACAATGTGTGATGTTTAACGTAGCAAAGTACGCTTGTACCTCTTTGGAGGCTAAAAGCTTGTAAAAAAAAGTCTTTCTTTGGGTTTTTTTTTTATTAATATCTATTTGAAATAGAAGTTTTTAGATCTTTTAAAAAGTTTCAAAACGAAGCTTTTCCAAAAAGAACTATTTCAAAGAGATATTTGAAATAAATTTTTACCAAAAGAGTGATGCCAAAAATTGCCTTAGCCTAAGGCAAAGATTCTATCACAATTGTAAAAAATTACTGCAACCAAACCACGAATGGAATTATAACTCACTTCACTTACAATCTGATGAACATAAATAAGACACACACTCTTGTTACTAAGACTATATAGACACTACACTCTTTAATTCCCTTGCCTCTACCACGGCTCCCCCTTGGTAACAGCTTTCTTCAAGAGAATAGATTTATCACTTAGAAGGCAGGTATAATTAGAAAGTTTGCCATATCTTTTTGAACTTGCCATGGATGGCCATAAAATATATACAAGGGATTGTCAATTTGTTCTCTCCAAATTGAAGTACGACCAACATATATATATTCTCTTTGGGAGAAAAAAATGAGTTTAGAACTTACAAACAATTTATGTTTGGAGAATTATGACTCATAAACCAATTAAAGTGATAATACCAAACCATGGAGCTAGGTTTGTTATTAAAATATCGAGTCATGAATTCTGTAACGAAAATACCCCTCATTTGATTTTTTTTTTGTAAATATATCTACACTGCAACATGTTAGTGACTGGTTAGTAACAAATAATTATTTTGCAATTAACGTACTAGTTCTGCGCTATATAAAGATATAAATAAGTTTGTTAACATTCCATAACATACAAGATGCATGCGTTAGTATGACATGTAACATATTATTATGTTAGCTCGTCATATACTTTGCCCTTTGGTATAACATATTAGACAAGTTATAATTTCACACGATTGAGGGAAGTTATAATTTGACGTGGATGAGGGATATTTGGCACTATGGCGCAACGTAACATGGTGTACATACTTTTTCGTTTAGACAAGTTATAACCGGTTCTGAGAGATAAAATGAGGGACATTTTTGTCATAGAATTGAAGACTTGATATTTTAACGACATAATTAAATCCATGCCTGGATATTTTCATATTAATTGATACTTGAGTTATAACTCCCAAAAAAAAAAAAAAAAAAAAAAAAAAACATGGCAATAATGAGTATTAGCACATCAAAATTGTACATAAAACTTTCATAATGTTAGTGCATTATTTCTAAAACAAAAGGCTGAATTTATACTCGCCGCCGTAGGTCCTATAAATAAAACCTTTGCAAGTGATTAGCATGTTTTAATAAGATAATAAGATTGTGATTCTTAACAGGCCTCAGCCGTGTGAGTATGGACCATGGAGTAGAGGATGAGAAGATTGTACGTAATGCATCGCATTCCATTCGATTGGCTGCTATGTGTGCCGTACTTTAGAGGAGACAACTGGCTAGGGGGAGGGCAGCGAATTTCAACCCGAAGGCAGTTGGCGCCGTGGACTGCCAAAAGAATAAATTAAACTGGAAGCAATTTCCTTTTGTAAATCAGACAGTATTTACATGTATTATTAAAGGAGACGAGAGCGGAGGGAGAGAGAGCGGAGGGAGAGAGAACAGAGAGAGAGAGAGAGAACAGAGGCAGAGAGAAGAGAGGGAGAGAGATAACAGAGGCAGAGAGACAGAAGAGTGGGTAGACAAAGAGTAGCTAGAGAGAGATCAGAGGGAGATAGCAGAGAGAGCAGAGCGAGAGCAGAGAGAGAGCAGCCAGGGAGAGAGAGCTGAGAGAGCAGAGAGACCGAAGAGAGCAGCATAAAGAGAGCAGCATAAAGAGAGCAGCATAAAGAGAGCAGCAGAGAGATAGCGAAGAGATAGCAGAGAGTTAGCGAAGAGATAGCAGAGAGAAGAAATTAAGAACGAGAGCAGAGCGAGAGAGGAAGAAAAGAGAGCAGAGGGAGAGAGGAAAAAAAGAGAGCAGAGCGAGAGAGGAAAAAAGGAGAGCAGAGCGAGAGAGGAAAAAAAGAGAGCAGAGCGAGAGAGGAAAAAAAGAGAGCAGAGAATGGTAAGAGCCTGAGAGGAGAGAGCAGGGAGAAAGAAGGACAATATATAGTACTATTTCAGTGACATGTTCCGCCTGTCTTCGCGCGCGCATGCAGTAGTTTCCAAGTTCATTGCAACTTCAGATACCTGAGACGCCTGTAATGGGAACAGATCGATCATGAGATTTATATAGCTAGAAATTAGCTTCTGCAGATGATCAAAGCTGATTAAGAATGATATATAGATGAAGTATATATAGAACAAATTAATGTATTTGTACGTAACCTGTGGTCGTCGTCGTTGATGATGGTGGTCTTCCCGTTACCCTTGCTGCCTTCAGTGTTCTTGTAGTTGGGAAAGGGAACCTGACCCGACTCTATACACTTCAAATCCTCCACCAACACATCGTAGTGGTGCTTGACTTCCTCAGTGGTTTTCCCTGGAACCATGGACGCCACCTTCTCCCAACGATCCGGCGTGTCCTTATCGAATATGGCCAAGGCCCTCTCGAAACATTTGTTCTGTTTCTGGGTCCACAAAGGAGAAGAACTCAAAGATCGGGAGGCCATGTAGAGTATTTAGACTAGGGAGAATGTACAAGGAAGAAGGAGTACTACTCTAGAAAGCCTGGCGCCTAAGGATTTAAGGGGCACGAAAGCAAGCAAGCAAGCAGACAAGGGTATGCAAGTGACCCTGAAACGGTGCCCCCTATTTATAGATGATATGGGAAGTAAAGGTATAGATGGTATGCTGCTTTTTGCGTGAGGAGAAAGACATCCTGGAAGAAGGAAGAGAGAGAGAGAGAGAGAGAGAGAGAGAGAGAGAGAAAGCAAGAGAGGGCGAAAGAGAGAGAGAGACAAGACTCGAGAGCACTGGGGGAGAAGTTACAGTAGAGGGGATCGATCGAAGACGCCAATTAGCTAGGCAAGCATATATCTCTCTGGGTGCATGCCCTGGATTTTGGTGTGATAACTCACAAGAGACACTTAATTTGTTTTTCCTTGCTTACCTTTCTCCCAGCCGTTATATATTCTGCTTCTGTGAAGGTCTGCATCACAGTTTGCGATGTTTGTGAAACGTTACGTAGTACCAGCCCCGTGATAACACAACCTGGTAATGAAAACCAGGGGCTGCTCCGCTCTGCTTGCCCCTGTTTCACTACTTTTTTTCTCATGCATGTTGTAGTCGTTCATCTCCTCTATATACAATATATATATATATATATATATATATATATATATATATATATATATATATATTCAGATGGTAGGCTGTGGAGCAGTATTAATTATCCTCCTCCTGGTCATCCTCACTTCCTCAGGAGAGACATTAATAGAATTAGGGGCAAAAATAACGCACAACAGAAATTGATCTTTATCGATCGTACGACTGTAGCACGATCTGTATCTCCTGTACTCGATCATATATATGTATCTATCTTTTGTAAAAGATGCATGAAACGCGATATATATATATCACATCGAGAAGATTTATTCACCCTGGCGTGGGTGTATGATCAGCCTACTTTACAGACTGGATGGAGAAGAGACGGGGAGTAAGTACTGTAAAAGAGACTGCGTCAGAGGAAGCCCCTGCACAAGTACGTAGCCGAATATGAATCCCTTGGCGACGCAGAGTCCATGCGCGGTCTGGAGTACTACTGAAGAAATTAGTCATTAAATATTTACGTACGAAGCAAGCAACAAATTAAACAGTACGCACTAGTCGAGTGTCGAGAATTTATAGTCCTTAATTAATTTACACCAGAGGTTTATTAATTATATATATCGGAGCTTGTCACGGGTGTGGAAATGGAAAGAGAAGGGACTGGGCTCTGGGGAGGTAGTGATGATCATGATCGTCATCCACCTGTATATATATATATATGTTGTGCTCTTGGTCAGTACTTACTGACAACAGAGGATATATATATATATATATATATATGTAAATCTTCTCTGGTCGACTCTCGTGTGTGCGTGGGTCTTTCTTTTTCCAAGCAAATGAGCAATTAAAGACGTACGATTGCGCTAACGAATCCCCGAGATGGCAGTGGAGATGATTGGCTCGTGGTAGAGGCGGATGGATTCAGGGGATTGGCCTTATCTGAGGTTCTCCTCCTCTTAACACCTTTGGAAACATTCCAAAAGTGGAAGAGCTCTGGATATATATCCCAGCTAGCGCATGCTTGTCCACTTCCTCAAGGACCGTGCTCGCCCACCTGCACCCTGCAACCTGCAACTTGGAAATAAAACAGAATTCCAATTCGGAGGTCAGTCAAAGAACTTCTTTTAAAAATAATTGAAAAAAAATAAAAATTTACAGTTTTGGCACTGTTCCGAAATTTTTTGCAAAAATGTCACTGGAAGTTGACCAAGATGGTCAACTTTGACTACCTCGGTCAAAGCCCGCGTAGGCGACACGCTGGACGCCAGCGTGTCGCCAAATTTTTTTTAAAAGATAAAATGATAGGCGGCATTTGAATGCCGCCTACCATGAAAGAGCGAGGCGGCATGAGAATGCCGCCTACACTGGAAAAGCAGGCAGCATTTAGATGCCGCCTACACTTGAATTGCAGGCGGCATTTAGATGTCGCCACGTCCGTATTGACAGGCGACATTTCGATGCCGCCTCTAACGCCACTTAGCGAAATTTCGCGATTCGCTGTTCGTGTGGGAGGCGGCATCGCGATGCCGCCTAACTTAAGCGTAGGCGGCATCGGGATGCCGCCTCTACTTCTTTTTTAACGTCGCCTGCGTTCTTCTTTCTCTTCTTCCTTCATTTTCCCAAGCCGAACCGCGCGGAAAGAACTCATTTCCTCTCTTCCTTTCGTCCCGATTTCCGCCGAATCGAAGCAATAAATCAGCGATTGGAGGCTATACGATCGAATATCTTACGTTTCTCCCGCGGATCTTTCTCATTTCGTTGTAAAAGTAAGGTAATTTTCTTCATTTTTCGTGAGTTATCATATTTGGACGTCGTTTTGATGATTTGATGCATATTTTAAGTTGAAATCGATCCTATTGTAGTGTATTTACCGTAAATTTGCTACTAATTTCATGTTTGTTGGTTGATTTAGGGTTAAATTGCATGTATTGCGTGGATTTGGGGTTTTTTGAGTTTAGGGATTAGGGTTTTTTAGGCTAATTTTAGGGTTTTATTTCTAATTTAGGTTTTTGATGTTAATTAGAACGTTTTGAGGCTTGTAGAGGGATTTTTATGTTAATTTTGATTTGATGCTATTTTAGGGGTTTTTATGGTAATTAATGGAGTTTATGCATATTTAGGGTTTTCCAGGGGTAATTTGGTAATTTGTTTGATAATGTTGACTTTTTGTTAAATTATGATTTTATACGCTAATGAAGCATTTTTAATCGTAATTCAGTCATATTTTCTCTTATGTAAACCGGGCCGTACATCAGATTTTTCGCGGCGGCTACACCGCTATTTGTGTTGAAGGTAGACGTGTCGGGTTGTCTAGGACACCTCTTATTTGCTTCGAGATCGCCGAGCTGCATGTTCTCGATCGAAGTGATGTTACAGATTCGGGTTGGAGCAGGTAATTAATGCAAAGCATTGGTTCAATTTCTATTTATCTATCGGTGTTTAATTTAATAACTTTGAGCGAGGTGAATCCACCGGAGGATGTCGAGCATGTTACTCGCATCTCTCGGAAAGGCCGAGCTGGGGAGGATTGGGCGCTATACCACCGTGATTACATCGCTCGGTGGTAGGCGCGGGCGGAGTATGTCATTACGGGCACTCGGGCACACACCCCCAGACATGCTCCCAGTGCCTATATGAGGTGGTATTTGGGGGTTACTCGACGATACATAGCACCTCCACCGACTGAGCCAGCCATGGTATATCATCCTAGAGGTTATACCGAGGGAGGCATTGGTAATGCACTTAACTTTGTGGAATGATAATTTTCTTAGTCATACATTTTTAACTTACTTTTTTTTTCGCAGTTGGGTTGTGTCGGGAGAACGTGGTTGGCTAGCGTCAACCATAGGGCAGCCTTATACCCATCATCCACGCAGACCCACATTGGCTAGAGATTGGACAGCGATCTTGTCGGTCCGGTCCCGCGATCTTCCACTCTTGGAGGGAGTGATCGTCGGCGAAGACGAAGTCACCGGGCCGGTGAGCCTTCTCCGCGTGGTCGAGCCGGCCCAGAGAGAGAGCTCCCGGCGGCGGCGTCGTGCAAAGGCGTCGGCCACGACTCGAGACGGCGACTTCGTGTTGAGGAATATGGCGAGGTTCCAGCCGTACAGAGCCTACACGATTGCTCGATCTTCCACGTGGAGCAGACACCGACACACGAGCCCGCCCGCCCCTTGAGCGCCTCTCTCGGCGACCACAGGAGCCTGAGCCCAGCCGCCACCCTCCCATTAGGAGGATTTATCACGAGAAGGCGAGAAAAAAAGGCAATTGGTGCACCGAGCCTAGTTACGCCTTGTGATTGTTTTCGTATTATATATTTTTTATTTTTCATTGCTTTTTATGGCTTCAAATTTGTATATTTCCGATGTATTCAAGCAAACCGATGTGATTAGTAGTTTTTTTGGTAATGTGATCGGTAGTTTTTTCTTATGAGTGTGATTCATAGTTTTTATTATGGATGTGATTAGTTTTTTTTTTAATGAATGTACGTGTGCTTACGGGTTAAAAAAGCAGATTAAATCGAAAAAAAAAAATAAAACATAACAAATTTAGAAGTAAAGGCGGCATCTAAATGCCGCCTTCAAAAAAAGCAGACATGCATCCCGATGCGCCTTCAATCGATTATTATAGGCGGCTTATAAATGCCGCCTCAATTGGCTGCATTTTGAAGCCGCCTCAAGATTCATTTTAAGTGTTTGTGATTTGAAGATAGGCGGCATCGCGATGTCGCCTCTTCGACATCGTTACTTTTGTCTAAGTTTGGGAGAGGCGGTATCGAAATGCCGCCTTGAACACTTCTTTTGTGGCGGCGGCATTCAAATGCCGCCTATCATTTTATCTTTTAAAAAAAATTTGGCGACACGCTGGCGTCCAGCGTGTCGCCTACGCGGTCTTTGACCGAGGTGGTCAAAGTTGACCGTCTCGGTCAACTTCCAAACAGTGACATTTTTGCAAAAAATTTCGGAACAAAGCCAAAATTGTAAATTTTTATTTTTTTTTAATTATTTTTAAAAAAAGTTCTCAGTCAAACCACATCCCTGAATGTATATATATATATATATATATCTGTCAGGGAGGCCTTTCCCGTTTTTACGAACATCGATCGACACACGAGATACGTACTGACGATATATATATATATATATATAACTTCGGTTTGGCCCAGATAACTAAATTAAAAGGGAACCAGACAATCAGTCCAAGAATCGGATTAATTGAGTCAGCCACAGGTAAATTAATCAAGTGGGTTCACATCATTGTCAAGTTTAAGAATCCGAATAAGTATCCAAATCCGCGATGAGGCAAAAAGATGGATCACGGAAAGAAAGAGGGGAATTGATGAAGAGAAGAGAAAACACACACAGTTGACAGTACGTGAAAAAACTAATTCGGAAAGATGACGATCTTAATCGATCTTAATTTCTAAGGGGAATTACGCACACCTGCAAGTTGATGTTTCAACTTTAATCCAAGGAGGTGAGCGGGCGGGCGAACAAAGATTAATTCCCAAGTATCTAACAGAGAGCAGAGGACTGCAGCTTAATTAGAGCGAGAAGATGAAATGAATCTTTTACCTCTTTGGGATGGAAATTGGAATAATTAAAGGAGGTCTATCCATGCAGTATCCCTATCCCACGAGAATCCGCTTATCTCCTCCCACTTTTATATATATAACACGGCACTCAACAATGAGCAGTACTAAATACTAATGGAGGGCGCGCACCTCTTACAATTTATTTGACCACCACTACCACTCTAAAATTGAATTTTCCGATAACTCACTCGACCTCTTCTCTCCCTCTCTCGCCCCACAGAGAGCCGTCTTAATTAGTTCTCTCACTCTTCTCTCCTTATATCCTTCCTTCAAAGAATGTGGGACGGAATTTTATTATTAATAATACGATAAATAAATAAATAAATAAATAAATAAATAAATAAATAATAAAAGGGGATGGCGACACTTAAAAGTCAAAAGTAGGGCTTTTTGTTAACCAACCACAACGAATCCAACGCAACATCCTAAAAGTTAGAGATTGGAATTTGACAAGGACCTGAGAGCCACCCATGGATGATGCTTGGGTCAACTTGGTATTCCCCACGTCTTGTGACACTAACCTGGGATTCCAAATACAGTTACGTCCTTGCAATTTGTAATTGCTCAACTTGATGCCGCACCCAGCCTCCAAAATGTCATCTTTAATTCTTATATACAATAGTACTACCATTCTCCAACAACAAACTTTTATCTATGCTTTTTTAATAAAACTTGTCCAAGGAAAACCCATATTAGCAAGACACAGTAAAACCATGAGAGTCAAAAGAGTAAAATGAAAACACAAGGTTTACAAGGTTTGGCCAGGGCAAGTAGTGTACTCCTCTGGCAAGGAGAGCGAGGAGAGTGACTGAGCGAGGATGGCGAGGATTGGCGAGGATGGGCGAGGATGGCGAGGATGGGCGAGGATGGCGAGGGATGGGGAGATGATGAGGGATGGGAGAGGATGGCGCAGGGATGGGCAAGGGATGGGCGAGGGATTAAGAAGGAGGACGGAGGATGGGGAGGAGGGCAAGGATGATAAAGGGAGCAATGCAGATGATAAACAGAAGAATGCATGATGGACGAAATTATGACGGCTTTATGACGGAAAATGATGATAACCATGATAAATTATGACGTAATTATGATAAATTATGATCTACCAGATGACGCAAATTATGACCTACCAATGATGACCATTATGGAAAAAATTATGACCGCAAGATGATAAAGGATGGGAGATGAAGCCGATGAATACCCGATGAAAGCTTATGAGGATAACGAGGATAGCGAGGATGGGCGAGGGATGGGCGAGGATAAACCGAGGATGGATGGGACTAGGATGGGCGAGGACCAGATTTTAATTTATGACCATATGACTCCACCCATGACCGAGGATGACTTTAAAGAGGATAAGCGATGAGGATGGACCAAATGGCTTATGGACGAATGCAGGATGGGCTTTAGGATGGGCGAGATGGCCGAGGGATCAATGGAGGATTGGCTGAGGATGGAGGATGGACAGGATGCCCGAGGATTGGCGAGGATGCCCAGGACGGGATATCGAGGATGCCGAGGGATGGCGAGGATGGCCAGGATGGCCGAGGATGGCCGAGGATGCGAGGATGGCCGAGGATGGCGAGGCTTGCCGAGGATGGCGAGGATGGCCGAGGATGGCGAGGATGGCCGAGGATGGCGAGGATGGCCGAGGATGGCGAGGAGGCCGAGGATGCCGAGGATGCCGAGGATGGGCATGTGGACAGGGGTGCTTCTGTGTTTAGCTCCTACTACTTCTTCCCCATGAGTGGAGCTAGTTGTGTGTTTTTACTGTTTTATTCTGTAAATCTTTTTATATAAAACCTATATTCTGAACTTCACTATATGTTAAGCTTAGAGATAGAAAATACACTTCATGCCCATTTTAGAAGCCAAAATGATACAAGCTAGCTCGAATCAAGTTAGCTGGAGTTCAATAGCCTGAATCAAACCCAACTCAAGCAAATCATATCCCCTAAAGCCACGCGTTGATAAATCTGAGTCAACTGATCAGCCGGATCCTGTTACGGAATAACAGGGCATATACCAGGGAGCTAAAATAAAACTTAACTGAAAGTGCATTATTTATATACATCTGGGCTCACTCATCGGTACCTTAGTTTTCTACAGAGATTCATGAAATTGTTTTCCCTGATGATCACTATAGTGGAAAGAGGAAACTTCATCTACATCATATAGATACATATAAAAACATGAAAAATAGGATTTCTACACGGCCTCTGCAAATCCAACTTGGAGATTGCCAAAGTAAAAAATAGTGTGATATGCTCCCATGAAGAAATCCCCCAAGATCCTGCATTTAGATGGTTTGTCTTAGATAACCCATTAGCATGATTTTTCTTTTCTAACTTCTTTCAAATGTAGCAACATAATGCAAAGAGACTTGAACAAATGAAGCCAGGAGGTAAAGAATAAATCATACCAGACAGGACCCCCGCGGAGGTGGAATGTCAAAATCAATGAATCCACTCATGCATACAGCTGTTTCTCCCACTCCAATTTTATAGATGTACTAGTAACAAAGACACGGTAAAAGAACAGCATGATCAATATCCATTAAGAAGATTTTTGTACCGATACCAACGCTAAAAAGCTACACTGAATTCAGACAGGGTCCAGTTGGTCCAATGCGTTTATAAGATTAAGTCCAGTGGAGATCAATCCATGTGGTTATCAGTAGTAGACTAAGTGAATGAAGAAGCTTAATCACGATATACAGGTTTACATATTCAGCAGTGGCAGGTAACAGAAAAAAAATGCCTCATTACCTATTCTGGTGTAAGCTTAAATGCTTTTCCTCCAATAGTAAACGAAACACTAGGCATGCTTGCAATCTTGTTGCAGTCAACAACTGATTCACCCATGGGGCTAGGCAAGCGCTCACATAGCTTCACAAAAAATATGAAGTTTATATCAATGATCAACATTTTCTAAGTGCTACCATTAAAATATCTGCCCCAAGCACCGACATGCACCATACCCCATTGACATATTCAAGAATTCGGTCCTTGGTGATATTCTGTCTCAGCTGATTCTTGATCCAAACAACAACCATCTCACAGGCAGCACAAAGAGGATTTTCACCAAGAGTCGAATTTTCTCAGATTGGCGATCAACCACTATTTCTATGTCAGTGCTGCAAAACCATGTTTCACGTAGTTAAGAAAAAAAAGCAGTAAACATAAGAACCATTGCTGCAGAAGGTTTAGCATCAGAACTAATTTAAAAATGAGAAGAATGATGCTGGAAGTACTGATATTCATCAGACGAAGAGTTCAATAACTGACCTGACATACTGTGCCCCATCAAATACACAGAGACCAATTTGAGAGCACACCTTGTCAGGTCGTGTCTGCAATTAGTTGGACGAATTATAACTATTAGTGCAATTACTACCAATGGTCACTCATTCATTAAAGTGCAGCATGTAAGATGTGAAAGAGAACCACAAAGTCAGGGTTAGCAATTGTTTCAGGTGGTCGTGAGTGGGTTTCCCCCCCAACCCAACTTTCAAGTTTTTTGCTCTCAAAATCGTTTCACAAAAAAAAAAAATTGTGCTCTCAAAATGAGGAAACCTTCCAAATTAATGCCCATCAGGCGGTAGATCGATATTTTCTTTGCTTATATGATGTGCACATTTTAAGCTACAAGGATGCTTCACAGTTCCATTACAAGGAATGTTGGATGGGCTGTTGATAAATACACAGTGATTCAAACCATAACAAGAAGTACTTCTCAAGCTACAACAGAAATCAACGTTGAATAAAGACCATATAACAAACCTCCACTATTAACAGCTCTAGTATCATTTCACCATACTCTGCAACTATTTCCTTACACTCCATGCTTATGACACCTTCTGCACCTATCTCATAGTTGAGTTGGGTGACAATAGTCTGCAATTCAATCAAGAATGGGTAATTATTTCAGCCAAAAAACTTACAGAACATAGCTATGCCGAGAAAAGAACAAGATTGAAAAAATCACAAGAGAATCGCCAAAACTTTAGGAACTAAATGAGGTAACTGATTAAGTTGGAGGATGTGCTTGACTTCAATATGGACATAGTCAACCCAGTATGCTCAGTAAGTTTCTTGCAGGACTAAATAAGCTAGTCCATTTGCACATGTAGTTCTTGCAGAAAAACACATCCAGTGTGATGCTAAAATACCGAGGCATGGATCAGGTGCCGGCGTTAAGGTGAGTTTTCTACACCATGACAAATCAAATGAACTACAGATTCTTCCACATATAAATTGATGCATCAGATACTGTCATGATTAACCATAAGCACATTTCACTTTGCATTGCTTGTGATAAGTCCACATATGACTGCTTATCAATGGAGGCTCTCTTTCCAAGAAGGAAATCTTGAGTAACATCTTATCACCCCAGAAGGCAGTAAAATAAAATCTGAAAATCGCCTTAGAATTAATTTTGAGAATGAGAAGAAAAACTTAAGACTCAATATTTACAGGTTAGAGAGACTTACAGATGGGACATGCAAGTAGGGAAGTGCCCTGAATCTGCAATAGCAACACAACCACCATCACAAAAACCTGCAAAACCAAAGGTATCTAATAATCCATCCAAAAAGAATTCTAATCGGAATGTATAAAAATATCATTGGAAGCAGTCTTTGACAAGGCATCTTACCCGTTGTTTGGTTTTCAATAAGAAAGTCGCCCATCTCAAACTGAAAAGAGTGCAAAAAACTGCCGAGCTGCCGAAAGAGAGGAGCTGCCGAGAGAGGGAGCTGCCGAGAGAGGGAGCTACCGAGAGGGGGCCGCAGAGAGGGAGAGGGGGCGGCCGAGAGGGAGAGGAGGCCGCCGAGAAAGAGGACGCCGAGAGAGAGAGAGAAGGGCTGCCGAGAAGGGCTGCCCGAGAGAGAGAGAGGGGCTGCCGAGAGAGGGGGCTGCCGAGAGAGAGGAGCTGCCGAGCTATAGAGAGAGAGGAGCCGCCGAGAGAGGGGGCTGAGAGAGAGGGGCTGCCGAGAGAGGGGCTGCCGAGAGAGAGGAGCCGCCGAGAGAGGAGCTGCCGAGAGAGGGGCTGCCGGAGAGGGGGGCCGGAGAGAGGGGGGGAGAGAGAGGTGGCTGCAGAGAGAGGGGGCTGGACGAGAGAGAGGGGCTGCCGAGAGAGAGGGGGCTGCCGAGAGGGCTGCCGAGAGAGAGGAGACTGCTGAGAGAGAGGGGACTGCCGAGAGAGAGGGAACTACCGAGAGAGGGGGTTGTTGAGAGAGCGTTGCCAAGAGCAGAGAGCATGAGTTAAAGAAATTTTTAGACCTAGCCGGTTCTCAATTGAACCATTTAATGTTACTGGACCGGTTCTCTATTACTGGGTTGAATAGGGGTAAAAATGTCTATAATATGTCATTCGATCAAAACAACATTGGATATATGGTCCAACATTTAAATTAATGTAGATATATGGTCCGTAAAAGATCCTACCAAATTTGATCCCAAATTGGATATCCAACACATGGGGTCCATCGGGCCCAAATCTCATAGTGTTTTAACAAAATATTTTGAATTATTTTTTTTACAAATCAATTTAGAAATAGGTATTTATAAAACTAACTATGACAATCCAAATATCTTTAATTTGAGAATAATCAATAATTTTTTGAGTTTATCAATTTTTTCCAAAATTATGATTTTGGCCCTAGGATGAGTTTCTCGCACCCCGCCCATGTATACATTTCAATCATGCTAATTCACTTCACATGGTGTAAAAATTGACAAGTAAGCTCTGAATTAAATGTAAAATAATCAAGCACATACAAGACAACAATATTACGTGGTTCGGCGAGTTGTGCCTACTTCCACGGGGAGAGTGGAGAACCAATTTTACTATTGAGATAAGAAATTATAATCACCAATCAAAAAGAGCAATCAATTACTCCCAATACAAGTTCCACATACAAAACCCCATTATCCACTACTCAAAACCTTTTGTTTCCTTTCTCCTTAAATTTCTTCAATAATCAATAAGCACTTGATACACATTAACCCATATCTACATAAAATTAATCGCATTAAGACATGATAATCAAAGACATACGAAATAAATCATGAATAGTACAATGGATGGAGCTCAATAACAAAGAGAAATGAAAAGGTAGGTATCAAGAGAAAGACCTCTCCCCTTATTTCCTTTCTTCTTCTCTCTTCTTCCTTCTTCTCACTCTCGGGTCGGGTGGTTCATATCGGGAGTGAGGGGTAAAAAATTAAAGACCTAACTTTTCCCCCTCTTCATTTCACTTAAAATGGTGGGTTCGGATGGGGCCCACCTAATAATTGCATCGGGACAGGATGTAAGCCATCATTTCCCCAACAATCTCCACCTTGGCTTGTATCCCATTCGTTATGAAACTACTCTTCATATTTCACCCCCTCTCCCTAGGGTCTTCATCTTCTAACAAGACTGAATATTGACGTCCAAGCAATGCTTGAACTTGCAAGCTGACACTGGTTAATGCTTGAACTTGCTAGCTGACATTGGTTAATGCTGGAACTTGCTAGCTGACACTGGTTTAGTCATCATGTCTACAACATTATCATCTATAGAGACCTTCTCTAGGACACTAATTCTCTGAACTTATGATATCTACCATCAATGATTTCACCTTCATTTGGAGACTGTTCTAATCACCCTTGCATTAAGATTATTAGAGAGGGTTAAAGATTTAAACCTCACCAATGATGTGATATGGCAAGGGTTCAATATTGAACCATTGGCAAAAATAAGTTTTCTACTACTGGGTTGACCATCATGGTCAACCGCCACGTCAACGGCACGCTAGCATGAATGTGTCAACATGTGGCTTAATTTCAAAAAATAATATAGAAAACATAAGACAAATGCCGCCTTGATTTATTTAAATTAAGCTTGTGATGATGCCACGATTGATATAGTCCTCTTGGATGTCTTCTTGCCAAAACCCAAAACTTAGAAGCCATATTGAAGTCTTTTTTTGACAAAATATAAACATAACCTAGGTTTCATAAACCATTTTGAGGTATATATGTATGGATACAAGTGCAACTTTATGATTTTTAACCGTATTTGTACTGCCACTTTTAGTACTGAATGTCTCAATGAAGGCGACCGCTTTTAGCAGGGGTGGATTTGAGTCGAACCGAGCCGAACTCAGGGATGTTCGAGCTCGGCTCGGCGTAAAAAGTATGAGCTCAAGCTTGGGCTCAAGCTCGGCCATGAGCTTTGCGCAGAGCTCGAACCTCGAACTCGAGTAATTCTAACGAACACGAGCCCGAGCTCGAGCTAGTTCGATTTGTTGCAGGAAATTAAGGAAGAATAAAGAGGAAGAAAACTAAGAAGACGAGAGGAAGAAAAATAAGAAGACGAGAGGAAGAAAAATAAGAAGACGGGAGGAAGAACAGAAATAGGGAAAAAAAATAAAAATAAAGGAGGAATAATAGAGGTAGGACAGAAAGATGAGAACAGTGGAAGAATGGGAAAAAGAAGAAGAAGAAGGGAAGACGAAGAAGAAAGGAAGACGAAGAAGAAGGGAAGAAGAAGAAGGGAAGAAGAAGAAGGGAAGAAGAAAAAAAGGTTGTTGCTTTCATATAAAAGAAGAAGGGAAGAAAAAATAGAACGTAAGAAAAGGAGTAGGAAGTTAAGAAAAGGAGAAGGTTAGAAGAAGAAGATTGGAAGAAGAAGATTGGAAGAAGAAATTGAGGGCAAAACAGTACTTACCTGCCCTCGCCAGAGGGAATTGAGATGAAAAACCCATCGAAGGGCATGTTCAAGGGGAAAGGGAGTACTACTCATGTTAGTTACATTACTCTCTTACACAATAGGTGAAAGAAAAATTAGAGACTTACACATTTTTCCTGTGTGTAAGTGTTGTGATAGCTTCCATCCTTCTTCCTATGGGCACTCAAGTAAGAACCAAGGACTGTAAAGTCATCTCAGAGTCTTTTACGCTGCATAAAAAGAAATACATTTTAAAGTAATCAGACAAGTAAAGTTGACATAATCCAAAAAAATAAGATCAATTTTACCTCCTCTGCATAATGTCGTGCAATGGACTTGGAACCCAAATTGTGTGTCACCTGCGCATGTGAACGGTTCACCTTGTTCCTCTTGCAGGATTCAATAACTTCTTCAGATTCCCAATATTTCACCAATAAGTCCCACTCTTCCTGTGTCAGTCTTTGATCTCCACAAATCTTCTTCTCCTCTTCATTTGTCTTGTCATACTTTTTCTTCAATTTATTCCTCCACTTCTTTACAGACTGGCAGAGATTTTTCATGAACGCTGCTTTCACCACCTCATCAGGCACAAGCAACTGATTCTTATCATATCTAAAAACATAATGTTTCTACAACCAAAGCATTCGAATAAGATGTCAAAAGGTTTAAGTGAACAATAAAAAAAATGGTAAGTGTGAGATATATATATATTTTTCCTTCAAATCCTTCACGATGTCATCAAACGTGCCCGGTGGTTGTTTCTCCCAACGAATGTTAAGCGGGAAGTACCTCCATGTGCGTGTGTATACACCTAGTTGGTACCCCAATGTAGTTGCTTCTCCATCCTCAATACGGTTATTGGCAACAATGCATAACCATTTCTGGCCGGGTGGGGGAAGTAGATTTGCTCCCTTGGTTGGCCCCCGACCTCGCCTAGTCTTACTGACCTCCACAATGGGCATCTCTTGAGTCTCATCATCACTACCAACCGTGGGAAAGGTACTAGGTGGTACCTCAGATATCTCTCCTTACTCTAGCACTAGGTAAAATCACTAAGGTTAGTCAATGTCAACATAAAACTAAATTAAGCGGTCCAAAAGAAATTATAAACACGTATACCCGTGTTACCATCAGTGCCTGCAGGTGGAGCTACCGGCTCTGTACATCGCCTTTTCTTCCTTAGCGGCATCATATCTTACCTATCTTGGTTTAAAAAAAGTAGTGAGTGATATTGGGGGGACACTAGAGTTGTACAAAATACTAAACCTTCATGAAGCAGATAAAAGATAGCATTTTTCCTTTGTTAGCCATGTGCCTCTATTTAATATGCATATTAATACTAAGAGAACCGTTCAGAAATTCTTATGCTCTTATAATCAGTTCACCAAAAACATGTTCCTAGGTCAGCCAACTCTGTTGAATGACCAGCTTGCAAAAGGAGTTCATAAGGCTATATTAGTAAGTGGCCAAATTTGGCCTTTGTAACTTTATGTACCCTATTCATGTACTTGTTATTACACTTTAAAAAGCAATAAAAGTTCGCCATTTAAAATTCCATAAAAAAAAACCACAATGTTGCAGTACAACATACAACACAATTTTTTTTTTCAATTAGACTACTCATCTCAATCATAATTTCATAACAAATCTCATTTATAATATCCATGTCACTAGAAGGAACTAATTGCATTTATGGGGAAAAAAATCTCAATTCTTACCTAAAAAAGAATGAAATAAACTAAGGCAGCTTGTAGGAGGAGCAAAACATTCTAAAGCCACACGAATTAAGTGAAATATATAATTAGGGAAGCTAGCTAGTAGAGAGTTTGGAACGTTATGGAGCGTAATATCACATGATATTGGGGCACCACGGCTTTTGGAGAGTTGGAGAGTCCACAACGTACACGAAATAGGATTTTTGGATGGTTTATTGGGTGTGTCGTTGCATGGACTCGTCGAATTTGGGTCGCGTCAGATTTTGACGTCTATAGATTGCCCCCTTCGAGATTTACTCATTTGGAGAACGAGTAAATATCGAACGTGAATTTACACACACACGCTACACACACACATTTTTGTTTTTTATTTGGACCCTCTTACTCTTTTAGGGTCGTTTGATTTTTTCTGTGTACGTATTTTCTTTCCTCTTACTTTTTTAGCACAATGTATATTTTTTGTACACTAAAAATTTTTCTTTCTTTCTTTCTTTTCTTTCTTTTTCTTTCTTTTAGCCCTCTTGTTGTTTTAGGGCTAGTATATTTTTTTTTATTTTTTTTTGCGTATATGAGTATGTATAAGATAGTACATATACGTATACAAAATTTGTACCTCTGCTCGAGATGTCATTATTGTTGAGCTGAGATCTCTGGAGTTGAGTTGGAGAGCTGCTGGCCATTCTGTTTAAGTCCGTAGCACGTTGGCGTATCTGAAACAGGTTGAAGTTAAGGGAAGGACAATGGGTCCTACTTAGACCTCGTTGACTTCTTTGACCCGACTTTGAGAGTGGGAGACCATTGTGGGCCCACACAACATCTTAATTGGATCACGTAATACTTTACCGCTTTGCCTTGATTTTTTTTTGGCGACTTTGTTATGTTTTTGTCGCTTTTGTTTTGATGATTTTTTTTCGCGACTTTGTTCTATTTTTCATCGCTTTTGTTTTGATTTGATTTGTTTTTCTTTGAGACTTTGTTCTGTCTTTCGTCGCTTTTGCTTTGATTTTTTTTTGCGCAATTTTGTTCTTTTTTTGTCGTTTTTTTTAATTTTTTTTTCAAAAGGCTTTGCGTACCTGATTTTGATTTCTGGTCCACGATTTACGCTTCGTTGCTGCAAATGGCTCCCACGACATTTGCTTTCTTGAGTTTGGAGGCATCTGATACATTGGCTTCGTTCAACGGCTCTGAGAAGCCATTCTTGTGGATTCGAGATTTGACTTCGTTGAGACATGCCATTTTGTGCGCGAGCGGCGGATCGACACTGGGTGGCCATGCCGATCTCCTTACTGCTCTGCCGAGTGGGGTGAAGGCTCAGCCAATGTTGCGAGTTCATCGCAGCCACCTTCGGTTGAAGATACGAGGCGGTTTGACTTTGTATTGCAACTCGTCTTGAGACGACAAAGGAGTGACTCTAAGATGCAGCCGAGTTGTACCGTGCTCGTCCCCTTCGCCGGGTCTACTCAGATTAATTCTCCCGGTGCGTATGCTTTGCCTGGCATCCTCTTCTTTGCAGCCGAGTGCTTCTCCAGAGGAGTCGGTTGTTCTTCTACAGTCGAGTGCGCATGAAGGCACACTGAGTGCATCTCTTGACGGATCAACCTAGTCTCTGCAGCCGAGTGAGCCTCTAGAGAGGCCAATCGACCTCTCCAAGTTAGAGCTGCCAAGGCAAGGAGATTAGAGATCAGGCTGACTGTGACAGAGCGGCTTGGTGTGGATGTGGAAGAGATAGCCAACCTTGAGCGGAAGCTGTTGCGGATCCGTGCGAAGCCGGTTTTGCACGAGTCAAACGAGTGAAAGTGGTCGACCTTGTGTTCTGAGCTCGTGAAGCTGAGGAGCCGTATTGCCGACTTCAAGATGCCACTCCTTTGGATGTATTTTTTTTTAGAGCTGTTGTAGTAGAGCTCCAATTTTTTGTTTGGACTTGGTTTTGTCCATTTTTGTGAGGACCTGATTTGACTTGTCCAATTTATTCAAAAGAATGCTACTTTTTTTCCCGCATCTTTGTTGCCTCTTTTCTTTTATGTGAACATCCACATTTGCCCGAGTGGATGATTCACGCAACGTCTAAGCGTGGAATCGCTTAAGAAATTTGTTGTTAGTAATTGGTAGCTTTGTACCGTCTGCCTTTGCAATTTTGTAGGCACCATTTGTGTATGCCTCCTGCACAACGTAGGGACCTTCCCGCTTCGGCGCGAACTTGCCCCCAGTCTTGCTCGTGAAGGGCATGGGTTGCCGAACAGCCAGTAGCAAGTCGCCTTGTTCGTCATCGTTACCGATAACTTTACCGTCATACGCACGAGCCTTCGCGATGGTGGCCCTCGATGTGTAAATGACCACCGAGGCTTTGTTTCTCTTTTGCGATCTTTGATCAATGACAGCTTTCGTGTATATGATTACCGGAGCTCTGCTTTTTTACGGCGAGCTTTGGCCGGCTGAGACTTGATGCACATTGGCGGCCTTGCAAGTGATTCAGATCAGCTTCCCCTGGTTGGTGATTTGGATCGGCTTCTCTGATTGGTAGCCGAGGCCGTGCCAATTTTTGGAGATGGCGTGACCCTTTCTCCTTAGTTTTTCTTGCGTCGGAGTAAGGATCGGAATAACTACCGACTATTTCACATGCAGCTGCCCATTGGTAAGGTTGACCCTAGATTTGGTCAGCAACTGATAGGCATTCGGATCAAAGCCTTCGGTCGTCCGAGTCATTTGTAGTTGTTCTGGACTTGGACATTTTTTTACGACGCTCCTATCTTCAAGCTTTGGCAGCGGTAGGGTGACTCTGAGCGGAGTCGATTTGTTGTTACGACAAACGGAGAGAGGGGCTTCTCCCTCTTTTCTCTGCGACTGCGGAATGTACCTAAGTATAGGCACATTACGCTTCGTCGGCATCGGTGTCGTCGATGAGGTCGTCTGGTTGATGTGCGCCGGTTGTTTGGGCGGCGCGACTTTTAGCACCAAGTTGTGCTCTAACATTTGTTTGGGCAGAACGACAATTTTGGCATTGGGTGCTTGACCCGGCCAGGACTACGCTTTGACGGTCGACCTTGTCGTCAGGTAAAGTTTTGCGTTAACAAACGATGCTTTTGCCTTGGTGAATGGGCTTTCATCGGCATAAACCGTCTTCTGTTCGTTGTCCTTTCGGTACTTGAAGCACTGGTGGAGTGTCGATGGTACGACCCCGTTGGCGTGGAGCCACGGTATGATGTTCTGGAGTCGATTACTTGGAACGGAGTCTCGGCCATCATGTCTCCGATGAGCAACTTCAACCGTATCATGCCGAGCGTGCGCTGGCTTTCTTGGTTGAATCCTTGGATGAGCAAGGAGCTCGCAGGCATGTCGCCAACGGAGATGCCGACGCTCTTCATCGTTCGAATCGGCAAGATGTTGACTGCGGAACCGTAATCAATGAGAATGTGATTGACACGATGGTCTCTTATGTAGCCGGTTACGTACAACGGCCGATTGTGGCTTCTTGCCCCTAGTTGTGCATCCTTCTCTCGGAATGTAATGCACGACGGGCAAGAGACAACGAGTGCCTCCACGGGTTGAGACACTCGTTGTGATGAAGATGCCTCTTCCTCTTTCTATATGGAGGAGTTAGACCGACCTTTGGTTGGCCATTCTTCCTCATCATGAATTGCTCCGATTCGGCTTGAATCTTATCTGGCTTGTCGAGAACCCGGATGAGAGCCTGTCTGGATCGGATGTCCAGGTCGAGGTTGTCCTCAATCTCATTTAACGGTGAGATTTGTTGCAAGGATGTGTCGAGGTCGTCACACTTGACTATTGGCATCTTGCCTTTTTCTTCCCGACTCGCCCGCTTGGGAGGAGTCGCCAAACATGTTGCTACCATAGACGATGGTGTGAAGATTTCCTTCGGGAAGAACTCCGCCAGTGTGATGGGTCTTCTTTTTCTTTTGTTTGCTCCTTCGTAGGAGTCTTGTTTCGGCGCTTCGCGACTCTTTTGTTTGGCCGCTTCGCCTTTGTTTTGGTGGTCACCAGTGGTTCGATTTCTCAAACGGGTTTCTTTTGCCGGGTGACCAATATCCACCCCTCTGCATCTGCTGCAACAAGTTCTCGGGGTGCCAGTTTTGGTGCGACCTTAGCCGGTGGTCGGTTGGGTGGGCAGGATTTAGGACGATACTCCTTCCTCATGACCCGAGGCCTGTTGATTCTAGTTATCGGACTAGACTCGGCCTGGACAAATATGGGGTTGGCTGATGCAGTATTTTCTGCTCCGCCGACGACGATGCGACCTTGCGTCGCAAGCTCCAGTATTTTGTCCTTCAGGACAAAGCCGACAGGTGGCTGGGGTAGTTTGGCTTTGGTTTGCCTACGACTTTGAACGGTTCAAAGGCATTCGTCGTATAAGCCTCTTTCGCTTCCTCCTTAGGTTCTTTCGCGACGATTTTCCCTCCCTTGTTCGGCTCTGCGATCGGGCCGACACCATCACCGACTTGTTCCATGATTATCTCCATATTATGGGCCTCAGTCGCCAACTTCGGGAAGTCTTTCGGCTTTTGGCCCTTTAGGAAGTAGAGGAGTCCCAAGCTCATTCCCCGGATGCACATGTCGATCTCCGTTTTGGTAGACAGAGACATGCTCTCCTTGCAGTTAAGACTGAGGTTTTGCCATCGATTGATGTAGTCGATGAGCTTCTTGCCCTTCTTCTGTTTTAGATTAGCTAGCTCCACCAGCGTTACAGTGCGTTTGGTACTGCAGAACTGGCTAAGGAACTCATGCTCGAGCTGCTCCCAGCTGTCAATGGACCCTTGGGGTAGTTCGATGTACCAGTCGAAGATGTTGCCCTTTAGCGACCGGCCGAACTGTTCGACGAGAAAGTCGCCGTCAGTGTCGGCGTTATTGCAGGTCTCGATAAAGTGTGCGACATGCTGCTTCGGGTTACCGTCGCCGTTGAATTGCTGGAATTTAGGCGTATTGTACCCGAACGACATCGGGAGATTTTGGATCCGCAGAGTGTATAGCCTCGGTAGGAGATCGATTTGCTCTCGCCAGAGCTGTTTCGTACAACGCGGTTGATCATCTCAGTCACCACGTCGAGTGTGAGGGAGGGTGGTTCTTTGAAACGCGACTCCTGAGTGGCCATCAGAGCTTCAGGTTGCGGCTCCTCTTGGCGGGGTTTAGCTGTGTACTGGTTGTTGCCCGTCTCCGGTCAACCTCCAGTGAGACGTCGCCCATGTTGGCAATGAGAAGCTCCAACTTCTCAACCATTATTGCGATTTGGGCATCACAAGCCATTATTTGCGTGTCTTTCTCGCGGATTTGTTCGCTCTGCTCCTTGAGCGTGACCTGCATCTCGGCAAGTTGCTCCTCGACCGTTTTGGCCGATGTCGCCATGCTAGCAACTTTGATGATTGGAGCCGAGGATGTGGCTCCCGACGAGAACAGGCAAGGAGAGATCGCAACTGAAGGAGAGGCTGCACTTTGGCGACTGAACTGGAGAAGCGGTAGCCGATGTTAGTCGACATGGAGAGGTCATGGGTGACGACTGGGTCTTCCTCTTTGAAGTGGAAGGGGTTGGGTAGTCGTGCCGCTCGAAATGCTCAATCATGGCAGAGATGAGCGTGCCCCTCGGTGATTTGGTCGGGCTATCTACTGGGCTGTGCCCTGTTGGCGCGATTGTAGCAATTAGGTAGCTTGGCTTTGTCGTCGCCGGGACGACTTTGATCGGTGTTGCTTCGACTTGTTTGGAAGAGGTCGCGGCAGCTTGAGGTTGGAACACCGCACTCGGGCGGCATGCATCCCTCATGAAGGGAGCCTATCCTGCAGACAAACTCCTGGCAACACCCTTATCATTGGGCGTGTGGCTGGTGGTGGAGAGGTCGGAGCGTGAATGTTGTCTGTGGAGTCGGTCGTCGATCCACGAATGTTGTCTGTGGAGCCGGTCGTCGATCCGTGAACCCCAGTTGTTGAGGACGAGCTTGCGCCCGCGGCAGGGTGTAGATAGGCAGAGCTCGAGCTGGCAGTTGATTTGCCGAGGTTGTTGTTGTTGTTGCCGTCATTGGATTTGGATATTGGGTTTTTTTTTTATCGGAGAAGGAGATGAGAGGTAGGAGATGTCCCACCGGGTGGCCAAATTTGTTTTGGCGAAAAACCTCTGATCTACGGAAAGGCGTGACTGATTGATTAATTCGACTGAAAGAACAAAGAAAATACAATTGAGTTTGAGAATTGGGAAATTTTGCGGGTGCGATCTCTTAGCTTTCCTCTGATTTGACCTTCAATGTGGTTGGCGATGAAGTCACTGTCTTCTACGGTTCGACGATGAACTTTGAGCCTCCGAGTGAGTGTGCACGAACGACGACAGGTTCAGTCATCCGGACGAAATTGTTTGTGTTCCGTGTATTCGGCGTGTTGACATCACCGGTGAATGTGTAGAGCTTCTTCGATAGACTGCGTGCACTCTGACGAACTTAAGAATTCTCAAACTTCGGGCTCGAGAGTGAAAAATCTCTGAACCTCTGGATGTCCGATCGCTTGATTTCCAACCCCTTGGGCGTTCTGTCTTTGGCTTTTTATAGCTAGTGCTTGGGTTTGTTGGTTGAAGCTCGATCCTCATAAAGAGGATCTCGGTTGAGTTTTTCTTCTTTAGTCGGAGTGAGAGGAGGCTGGGGACTTCCCTGATTTTCCTCCGTTGATCCGTAAGAGGGGGGGACTTTCCTTTTTCCCCTCCTTGAGGGATCGACCAGACTTGGTCGATCTGGGAATTCCTCTTGGCTTGGCTTGACTTTTTATGCTTGCTGTCGATCGGCTTGAGGAGCTTGGCGTGACTCTGATTTCTAATGTCTGTTGGTTGATTTGAGAAATCGATTTGGCTGGACTTTGGACCCGCGGTGGGTTGTTTTATTGAAACTGATAGATGGACTGTTGGAGGTCCACAACGTACACGAAATAAGATTTCGGATGGTTTATTGGGTGGGTCGTTGCATGGACTCGTCGAATTTGGGCTGCATCGGATTTTGACATCTACAAATTTATTTTACTTATTAACTTAATTTTTAAAAAAATTTATCATTATTTATTAGGTTTTTGACCCTAAAATATGAAAAATAAAAAATACCCTAAATAAAAGAGAGACAAAAATATTTTTCAAAATAAAATATCAACCCTAACCCTAAAAAGTCAAACTCCACGTGGGCAACACATTGGCGCGCATGCCACATGGGCTCCAACGTGTCGCAATTTTTATTTTTAAAGAAAAATCTTAAAGACAACATTTAGAAACTGCCTTCACCAAAGTGAAAGCAACTCTTCGATGCCGTGACCCAAATACAAGAAACAAAAGAAGGCGGCATAATGACACCGCCTTCATTTTCTATTATGAGTAAGGAAGCGGCTTGTGCATACCGCCTCTGGTTCAATATGAAATAACTTCGCGGCAATGAAAAATTTCATGCCACCTCCCATGTAATAAATCTAGTTTGGAAACTAAATTTGAGGCGGCATGAAAACGTTGCCTCCCATGTAATAACTTTCGTTTAGGAAACTAAATTTGAGGCGTCATGAAAATGCCACCTCCCATGTTATAACTCTCAACTAAATTTGAGGCGGCATGAAAATACTGCCTCCCTTGTAAAAACAAGTTCGGATACTAAATTTGAAGTGCCATGAAAATGTCACCTTTATTTTATGATCTTTAAAGATAATTAAGATAGAGGCGGCATTGTATCATTTAAAATTTTTTTAAAATAATGTTGTGACTAGGGATGGCAACGAGTACGGGTTTGCGGGGAACCCGCCCCGACCCGACCCGCTTAAAGCGGGTTTGGGTTTATGTTTTTACCCCGCGGGTCGGGTTCGGGTTTTGGGAGCAGAACCCGTCACGGGTTCGGGGCCGGGACGGGTTTTGCCCCAAAAACCCGACCCGACTCGCTAAATTTTTATGTAAAAAAAAAAGTTTTAGAGGGTATTTAAATAATACTAAGTAAAACCCTACTTTCTTACGTTCTCCCCTTATGTTTGATAATATGTTTAGGTATTTATATGTTTATATTATTTATTTTAGAATTTTTTTATATTTTTAAAATTTTTAATATTAAACATATGGTCGGGTCGGGTACCAGCAGGGGGTTTTCCAGCGGGGACGGGTTTCCAGTTTTTTTTCTTGGGCGGGGATGGGTTTCCAAAAACCCGCCCCGCCCCGCCCCGTTGCCATCCCTAGTTGTGACACGCTTAGCACATGCGTGGCCTTTTGAGCCAACGTGTCACCAATGTGTTGCCCACGTGTGAGTTGATTGATTAGGGTTGGGTGGAATGATTTATTTTGGGAATTATTTTTGTCTCTATTTTATTTTGGGTATTTTTAATTTTTCATATTTTATTTTAACAAAAATCCTTATTTCTATGTTTTACACTTTTCACATGCTATTTTTTCTTCATTTCCTTTTTATCATGATGCAATTTCGTTGGATCTCTGTATTGCCCGTGCCGTGCTGTCCGTTTTGACGTGCTTTTACTTTTGTTCTTTTAAAGGAAAGAGCTCTTGGAGGATAAGCTAGTAAAAATATTGTGAGCTGATCCAGCTGAGGGTTGCTGCTGGGCTGCTTTCCTGCTGGTGTTCTCGCGTTCGATCGCCGGTGCCAACGACGGATCTTGGTCTTCTGTCCATTAGAGGTGACAACCTATTTGACTATTTTCCATTGCCACCCTTTAGGTCTACTGCTTGTTTTTGTGCGTCTAGATATAATAACTCAGCCGAGGATCTGTAGGACTTTTTAGGATCAGTCCTTCCGCTTGAGCTAACTAGTTATCAGTTTAAAATTTGGATCGGTTGGATGAAGCATACCTGCATACTGTTCTCTAAGCATCTGCTTTTATCCATTTTCTCAAGAAGTAACGGTACACAAACCTTCTCTCAGTTTTCTGAAATTTCCGTGCATTCCTCAGTGAATCACTTTCCATCCTCGTCTCCTTGTCTGTTTAAAGCACCTTTTTGTGAGGGTGTCGAGACCTCTGTTCATCTAGAGTGACTCAGCATGTGTTATTGAAGTCTTGAGATTTCTCTCTTCTGTCAAATCTTTCGTACGGAGCATTTCACTGTTTTGAGTCTCTTAACGTCTTTGTTGCTTGTTCTAGGGAGAGTGACGCGTTTTACATTATGAAGAAAAGCAGGACTTTTCTTCTCAGTGTTATGATGCAGCGTTTTATTTAGGAATAAATCCTTTGATTCTTTAAGGAAAATGTGCTTTACTTTCCCAATGAATTGCTGTTTCTTAGTTCAGCTTCAACAGATCTTTATGCTTATGTATATCAATGGCTAAAAGATTTCTTAGATTTTTTTTCCGAGAAATGATACCAAATGACTTTCCTGTTTTTGTTAACTTGCCTTGCGTTATGCATTGTCATGTTGGTAATTACTACACCCACCAACAATTACTTGGGTCAGTACAAAACATGTTGGTTATGTTGGTAGGTAGAAAGTCTCATCTTTATATGGCTGTACATATACTCTTCTTGGATTAGTTGTTTAGAGTTGTTGTTACAGAGTTGTTCCACTTAAGATGTGCTTAAAAAGGATCATGTGCTTAGTACTTGGGAAGCATTCTTGTTGCATTAGATAACCACTTCATGAGTAACGGGTTAGCTTTTACATGGTCACTCCCAAATGATGGCTTCATTTTTTCCTAGTTCCATCCCTTTCAGGTTTAGTTACACGTGTGAGTGAGATGAGACTAGTCCATGTATGTTATTAGTGCTTGGAATAGTAAAGTGTTTTTTAGGCCAAGCCAAGAGGGGGTGTTATTATATAGGAAATCCCACTATCATGGGGTGGTGCATGTTTTGCATTTCAAGACTAGTTGTTCAAGTATGATGGAAATGCTGGGAGAACAATTTCACTTCGCTTTAGATTTCAGAAAGTTCCTCTACTTAGTAGTTGGGTAGAGGCCCTTTTGCTTCATCAATCATCTGGTCGAACTGCTGTAACTTTATAAGTTTCATTCATTTGGACATGAGAGTTACACTAGTTGGACTGAATGCTCCATTACATGATCTGGATATTAAGTGCAATAATGAAAGAACAAAAGCTTATGTGGTATTCTATAAGTGGATTTCCACATTTTGGGATTACTAATTAGAGTTATTCTTCTATAGTTGAAAGCTTTGTTTACAGCTGTGCTTCCTCTGTTTCTCTATTTGTCTTTGTCGTTTCAAGGATATGCAAGGTGCAATTCGAGCAATTAGAGTTCGCTCAAGTGTAATAAAAAATGCTGTGCTTCAACACATCCGTGTCGTGGATCCAGTTGTGCAGCCTGCCATATTTTCACGATATGAATCAGCCCCCTCTACTCGGCTAGAAGAACATGGATTTGAAAGTACCACAATCTCAGACATTTTGAAAGTGAAAGGTAAAAGTGCTGATGGGTCCTGGCTTTGGTGCACAACAGATGACTCTGTTTATGATGCTGTCAAATCAGTAAGTACTACATCTTCTTGTGCTGATTCTAATCTCTTTTTTAAAGGAATTATTTTGTTTTTAGGCAAACATGATTAAAGATGACTAATAAAGATCACAACAGTTAAAAAAAAACAAAATCATTGATAACCTTTTTTAAGACAAACATATGCAGATGACACAACATAATGTTGGAGCTCTTGTGGTGGTAAAACCTGGGGAGCAGAAATCAATTGCTGGAATAATCACTGAGAGAGGTAAACAACAGCTTCCTAAATACTTGTTGCTTAGATGCTTATGATGCTTGTTATGCTTTTAGATATTATTGGTGATATAATTATCACTAGCCGTTTATCAACTGCTAGTATGACCACAAAATCCCAGTTATCTTTTGTGGAAAGTGTAGGAAAAGAAAGCAATTTTGTTCTCTTCTTTGATTTAGCTTAAATGTATAAAAAAATTAGAGTCGATCCAAAATTATTGATTACCATATCTTCCTCTAATAACTATAACAAAGTATGTAACTCAAAATTTGTTTTTCTTCTGAAAAACTTAAATTTTGTCATGCTAGAATGATTTCTAGTCATTCTCAAGGCCCTTTGCATGGTTACAACCGAACCCAAAGTTGCTGCTTCTAGTGAATAAACTAGATATGTGGATCTTAGTTTATCCTCTCTTGGGGGAATCATTGAAAAAGTGATCCACAATGTACTTCTATGGGCTTCCAGTACTCAAAGGATGCCACCTTTCCCCAGTGCTATACTAAGAAAGCACTGGGGTCAGTTTATACACTTCAAAGCGCACAAAAGGCCTATCATGGAGACATGGAAACCATCTCCTGAAGTGTGGTTAAAGATGAAATTTGATGGGTCCTCCGTAGGCAACCCAGGGAGAGCTGGAATTGGGGGTGCTATCCATAACTCTGAAGGTGTTTGCATCATTAGTTACTCTGGACCACTAGGCCATTGTACCTCTAATGAGGCTGAGGCCAAAACACTACTGGAAGGTGTTAAAGTTTTCCTGCAGCAGGGCGCACAACCACTGCAAGCTGAAGCCAGCTTAAAGGCCACATCTTTGTACTCATTTTTTCAAACTATATGAAATAAATATTTGCCATTTCAAAAAAAAAAGTTTATCCTCTTCTGTTCTTAGTCTTTTTGACTAAGAACTGACATATTAGTAATGTTAGATAGAGTAGTTTAAGTGAAGGATGAGAAAGCTACTTCTTAAAGGAGTTTATTTATTAATTTTTATTTTTTGAAAGTGGTGGGTAGCTTTTATTAATGAAGGAAACAGATCTTAGAGTACATAGTGTAAAATATAAGATACATCCAAATAAAGCCAAAAACCAAGAGTTGCTCCATAATCTACGAGGTTGTGGATGCACCAGCATTTTGGTATCCTTGCTATAGGCAATCTGCTCATTTGCCCAGAGATCAAATATATCTTAAAATTCTTCCTAAGACTCTTTCGAGTGGGGCAGTTTTTACTTCCCACTCAACAACTAAGTTCTTAAGGAGACTACCCCCTAGTCTCAGACGTCCCTTTTTCTTATTTATGACTTTAAAAGAAAAGCAGTTCTCTTCCTAATTTCTGAGTTTTGGTGGATTATCATAAAAAAGCAGTTCGCCTAGTTCCACTTTGATGCATCTTAGAAGTTAGTATTAATGAAAAGTATGGCTAATCTAGATTAGTATTAATCTCAGTTTTGGAAATCCCTGCCCAGCAATGCCCACCGGGAATTGTTTACCGAGTACCATAATTTATCTAATTTATCCAAGCAAGTTAAACTATGAGAAAAATGAAAACTAAAACAGATTACTAAAGACTTGAGCCTAGGGCTATAATGTCTAGTGAGCTAAGGAAAGATTCTAAGAGGCCTAAGTACTCACTCTATTAGTGATGCATAGAAGATTCTTACTATGCAAAGTCGGCATATTAACGTCATCATTTTCTTTTTTAATGTTTGAGGAAAATGATTTGCTTTTATTGATAATAAAAAAATTAGTTGGGTGGGGCCATCGGTTGGGCTCACCGTCACTGTAGGTGAAGAAAGAATTGGCAGACCTAGGAATACAAGACCAACCATAAATGCATGAGGACGTTAAAGAATGTCTCTCTAAACAAATACAAAAACCTCCAAGGAGGAGCTTAAGTCTGTCTGTACCACCCAATGACATTGATTGAGTCCCCTTCTACATTACTTCTCCACTAAAATGGGAGTGGAAGTATCTAAGAGCATGCAATGCCCCGTGCACTTTTGTAGAAGTAGAGTCATCCTCCCCTAGAGGCCCAACATATGTGAGTAAGGTTCTCCTTTGGTATTCCTAAAGACTGCACAATACACGGCCAACCTTGCATTGCCCAGAGAAGAGCCATCAAAATTAACCTAGTATACCCGTAACATTCCACCTCCCTTGAAATGAGTCTTGTCCCCAAGGTTCACAACTAGAATAAAAAACCAGAAACCAAGCAATTAACCATGGCAAGTTCCAATCATATGGCAGCAAGTTTGTATCAGCAATAAAGATGTCATGGAAGACATGAGGATGATAATCTATCTTGCGAGGCATGTAGCAAGTTGGAGGGCACCTGAACTGTGGCATATCGTGGATTGTTGGGAGTAGCATCAAGAAGACGGTGGTAGAGCAATTTCCATAGAATATGGCAGGGCTTCCCACATTAAAGCTGGACAACGGTAGATTTATTTTTTGTGATAGAACTAGAGGAGAGCACAAATCTTGCAAACGAGGGGATTTAGATAAATCCGGCATAATAACTGGAGTGGGGCTGAAGGGCGAAAGCTTGGACGATGTGGTCGAAAAGTGCCACTGAAAGGGTGGCATGGACAATTCGGTGATCTATAATCAAGGTACATCAAAGATAGGCAAGTCCATCTCAGTAACCAGAAGAGATACAACGTTCTGTACCAATGGTGGTGAATTTTTTGACAAAAGCACTTCAATGAGAAAGTCGTCCATGGCATCAAGCTCCAATACAAGCAAAGGTGCACAAGCAAGCTCAAGGGGTCGGTGACGAAAGCGGTGGATAATGCTGTAAATCTGATAGCGGTTGAAGCGGAGGGTCCTCCATCCAGGGAGTAGAGGCACTTGCAATGGCGGCTGCACAAGTGGCCCAACCATTGGTAGTGACTGGAGAAGAACCTGTAACTCTGCTTGCTCTTGAGCGGCCTGATGAAAACACTCCAAAGCAATAAAAGTTTGGACTCTTTGGAAGGAAGTCATCGAGGCTTTGAGAGATGTCATAGTAACCTCGAGTCGATCCAAGCATCCAGAGATGCCATCCATATTGCTCTATCAAAATTAAAACCAACTTTTTCTTTTTTTTTTTTTTTTTTACTTTTTTTTATATATATATATATATATATATGTATGTATGTATGTATGTATGTATATATATGTATATATATATGTATATATATATGTATATATATATGTATGTATGTATGTATGTATGTATGTATGTATATGTATGTATATATATATATGTATGTATATAAATATATATATATATATATACATACATATATGTATATATAAATCAATCCAAGAAGAATCTTCCAAAACGTCACCCAAACCAAAATAGCTATCACTTGATAATTGTAGCCAAAGATCAGATTACAAGAGGACCAACCTGGTCTCCTAAAATCCATTTCTGATATATAATCATGTGATGATAACCCATAACAAACAACAAAAGCTCAATGAAATAAGTGCAGCCAATTCAAATTTATGCACCACAGGAAAAAAGAAGAGTATCTCTGAAATCAAGCTATAATAATTTTGTAACATGGTAACAACAAAATTCCAATCTTCACCAATAAAAAGATGTACTGAAGTAAGCAATATAAAGGCTTTTTCAAGATCCCATGTGGCTGCTGCAATCAGCAGCAATTAATGAATATGAGACAAGCAACAAGAAACCCGAGTCAATCTAAAATAGCCAATGTGTCCTTAGCCTCTTTCTATACTATAGGCATCTTTTCAATTATGCATAGGACATTTGTGCTGCCCTGTGAAGTTAATGTCGAACATTAGGAGGGTAAAAAGCACTATCCAAAAAGATAGAAGGCCCTTGGCCAAAGCCCTTCTTGCGAACTTGCTCACTAGCCGACAACTTTAAATCCTCTAAGCTCTTCTTGATAGCTACTCATTGCAATCGAATAAAAAAATCATTTTCTCCATTCAACAGAAATAAAACAAGATGAGAAACCACTGTTTGACACCGTTCTTCAAGTCGTCCAGCAACATTAGCTTTGTTAGAAGAGAAACCCCTCTGGCCTTTGAAGAAACATAAAATCTTGAAACAAGTGGCAGAGTTGGAGAGGAAGTCATGGCGGAAGAAGGTTGAAAGCTACGCCAGAAAGGGAGAACTTGAATGAGCAAAAAAAAAAATCTAGCCGTGAATCGACTGCTCTGATACCAATTGTTACAGTTCTAATCCGTAACGGGAAAGGGGTGAAGAGGAATTAGGTTTAGAAGGGAAAAACGAGGAAGAAGAAGGATAATTAGGGTTTAGAATACGGAAAAAGGAGAAGGGGACGAAGGGAGAAAGAGAGGAGAAACAAGATATTAGGGTTTTGATTAATTCTGACCTAATTGGTCCAGGGGGAGACCTCTTATTTATAATAAATTAAAAGATACAATATTGCAGTTTAGTTCATCCTAACATGGACTTACAAATAAATCCCAAAAGACTCGTAAATCATAATAAAGTTACTAAGCTAAAGACCATCATTAGGCCCACAGAGAGCACATAATCCTAATTAACCTAGTATATCCGTAATATATACTTGTTAAAACAAGGCGACTTGGCTATTTTTGACGGGTTGCTGATTTACAAGATTTTGTCAAAAGTAAGAACATTTAGTTTCCTATTTTGGAAGATCAAGAGGTTGTATGGAGGAAAATGTTCTACGGAAACTCTAGTTTCCTAATTGGGAAGACTTCTTGATTACAGAAGTTTCCTAACTTAGAAGTCTACATGATTACAGTAGAAGTTTCCTAACTTAGAAGACTACTTGAAGATGGAGCAGTATGGAAACATAAGTTGCCTAATTCAGAAGAGTACTGCAAACAATAGCATCCTATTTCAAACGGAGATCCAAGATGAATTAAAGTTTCCTAATTGAGGTGACAACCCTAAAGTATTTGAAAACAGGAAATAGAAGTTTCCTAACTTAAACAAATCCTTCAGAATTTAGAAGATTAATTCAAGTCGTGCATCATGGAAACTCCAGACTTCCAAGCCAACTAGATGCGATCTATAGAAAGATTACTACAGAGCTGGAAACAACACAATTCTTATTTACTTAGTATTGTCTAAGATGAAAATACAGCTAGTGGTATGAGTCCTAAAAACACTTAATTTCTGAAATATGAAGAGATACTGCTGTCCTATATATATATGTGTGAAAGAACCCTCACGAGGTAGATCCCTAGAGCTTATGGGAACACCCGTATGTGAGATTGATTCAAGATGGAGGCTTATTACAGCACTATATGCGTGTGAAGAGCAAGTGTGGTGATGCTTAATTGTCAGATCTCCAGAGCTTACAGAAAATCCATATTCGTGCGATTGAAGGTGAGGCCTGTGCTGTGGAATATGATGATCTATCTCAGCACTCTGTGCCTATGAAGAAACAAGCCGGTTAGAGCTTTATTGTCAGCTTTCAAGCTTAATTCAGAAGTATTCTGCTGCTCCAAATCAAGGTACTCTTAATACTTTGATTATTGATTGTTGTGTAAACCTTCTTGAGGAAGGTCACGGCAAGGGGGGGGGCGTTGGTGTGAGAGCGGTGTAGGTGACTGCTAGGGTCGAGTTGCAGTGTTTTCAAAGTGTGGACTTTGAGCTTGAATCTACTAGAGAGGAGATCAACAATTTGGATGTGGAGTCGATGTAAGTCCAGATTGTTTATGGGTGTTGTATCTCTCTTGCCTAGAGGATGTCTCATCACCTTGGGTCGAATGCCCCCAGATTCGGAATGCATTGTTCTGAACTGCAATAACAATTTGGTTGCCTCTTTGTTGATTTTATCTTTAGTCTATCTGTTCACGTACAAAGTAGTATATCGTGTGGTGTTTGTGCGCTGCTCCTTACAGTGTTCTGAACTACGATTGTGTAGGTATGCAAGGCTGTACACTATTAACCAACACCATAATTTCAATACTCTTGGTGATTCAAGCAGATTCTATCCTTGTTCCGATTGGAGACCTAAAACAACGTCTCGGATGGGCTGGTACAATAGTGCAAATATTGTCTTATTAGATTGTGTGTGACATCACCTCGCTTGTCTTAGCTCTATGGAACACAGGTAGTCTTTATCCTAGAGCAATTTTTCTGTTTGTGAAATTGGTGTAATGATGTTTGCTGATTTTGTGCCAAGGAGTTGGCACTGTACTTTTTGCTTTGAGGTATCTCGTCGTATCTGATTGGACTCCACTTCTATTGCCACCTCTTCCACCTCCACCAATTGAGGTTATTTTTTGACATAGTAAACACCACAAACTTCAGCACCAGCGTCACAGTCACTTATTTTGTGTTGTTGTTGTCCTCCGCTTCCAATTGGAATGGATTAAGCTGTAATTAGGTAATCTTCCAATTGTTATAAATAAGAGGTCTCCCCTTCTGGACCTGATTAGGCCAAAATTAAGATTTTTTTTTTGGAAGAAATTGTGATTATATTACTTTAAAATGATGATTACATAGGTAGTTACTTCATAATGTTTACATGATTAATTCCTCACTATTAAACTTGCTTGTGACACTCCTTCGGCTAACGCATTGGCGTTTGAGTTTACCGACCGCGGGATCCTGTTCCAGTTGACTACCATCGTGCTGAGCTCCCAAATTTCCTTTAATTGTGAGATAAGTCTCCAAGGGGGGTCCTTATGTCGTTTACACCAGTGGATGGCGGTTTGGGAATTGCCTTCCACCTCTAGCTCTCCCGATAGATGATTGCGGAATATCCTAATTCCCCCTAGGATGGCTATGGCTTCGGCTTCTGTATAATCGACATCTCCAATCAGGCCGCAATATGTTAACAAGATGTTTCCATTGTGATCCCGAAAGAGTCCTCCGATCCCTGCTAGTCCTGGATTTCCCATCGAGGATCCATCTGTGTTTAATTTGATTCTTCCCGGTGTTGGGGCCCTTCACTCCTGGTTTTGTTTGGATTTCTTTGGCGTGGATAGTTCTGCTATTAGCCTCAAGTTTACCCTCAGTTGGCTCCCACTAATTTCGAAGAACTTTTTGGTGCGCGGCCATTCTATCACCTTTGTGGTGATGCTTTGTAGTATCTGCTTCCATTTCGTCTTTTTGTTCAAGAACATCCTTTTATTGCGCTCTTCCCAAATACACCACGTTGCAATGGTTGCGGTTACTTCAGCCATCATCCGCCCTTTGATGCTCGAGTGTACTGTCCTCCACTGTACGATAAGGTTGTGTAAGCTATACAGTGTACAGAAGTGAATGCCGAACATCTCCATTATCGCTGCCCATATCCTCCATGAATCGGTGCAGTGGATGATGGTATGATCAATGGTCTCTGTGAGGAGTCCACATGATGGACGTAGTGTCGTTGGGAGAGTCATTCCTATCAGAGTCATTCCTCTTCTGGATAGATAGTCTATGGTGAGCACTTTCTTGCGCAGGGCGACCCACAGTAAGAACTGTGCTTTAGGTAGCCCATTGAAGGTCCACGCTAAGTGGGAGGGATGAGCTTCAGCCACTGGCGGGTTTGCTAGCACGTCGTAGGCCGTCTGCACCGTGAACTGTCCTTCTGTCGCCGGGGCCCATATCATCCTATCTTCTTGGTTATGGTCAAAGTAGACAGTTGAGATCACCCTATCCAATTTCACTGCCTCCACTGCTTTCTGATCCCTTAATTCCCTCCGGAAGAGCCGATTCCAGTTTATTGTATTAGCATCTTGATTCTGGATTACAGAAGCCACTGTGATCTCTCTTCCCTTTCTAGAGCAAAAAGATGGGGGGGATTGCTCCTTCAGTGGGGTGTCGCCAATACATAGGTCATCCCAGAGCAGGGTGCGGTCTCCTTTGCCGGGTAAGAATCTTATGTTTTGCTCAAATGTGCAGAACATTTTGTATAAGCTCCATATCGGCGAGTCTTCTAGCGGTGTGTCTTCCCTGTATCCAGTCACCTTTGTTTGCATTTAAATTTCTTCTCACAAGCTTTGCCCATGGGCTTTTGCTTTCTTCATTGAGACGCCAGCATCATTTTTGTAGGAGTGCTCTGTTGAAGTCTCTTATATTCCTGACCCCCAATCCTTCAGCCTTCTTTGTTTGGCATATTTCTTTCCATCCCACTAGGTGGAACTTGAAGTGCACCCCTCCATAGGAATTTCTTCATCACCGATTTCATGTCCCGCGCCACGGCTTTGGGGCAATGAAGAAAAGAAAGGAGGAAAGTACCCAAAATTAAGATTTAACTTCTCTCTTAGTCTCCTTCTTTTCACCTTTCCTCTCCTTCCCTATTCTTCCCCAGCCCTAATTTCTCTTATTACTTTGTTGTTATGGGTGAGAGTCATAACGTGGAACCTCTGTGAGCCTGGGCTTGGTTTGAGCTTTGAATGATCTTAAGCCTCTCAAAAATGAGTATAACATATTGCATTTAATCATTGGTGCATTGTAACAATTAAGTGGTCAGCTGCCATATGCTGTTGATATCGCTCTCCAGCTGATAATCTCCTGGTTGAGGACCTTGGGAGATTTCACGGCTTGGGCATTGTGAAGCTAAATTTTGATGACTCTTCTATTAGTAATTCCGGGCCTTCAGTGTTGGGGGTGGTCCTACAATGCAAGTAGTCTGGCTGTTTCTTTTTGTGGATGGGGAGATCCTAGTAATCCCCTTACAGATTGTTTTTCAGAAAACAAGCCCACATGAGCTGACAAACGAAACTTGAAACAGCTCATTCTCTGCTTATCAGAGATGACGAGCTTAATACTAGGCTTTGCTTGATAATTAAACGAAACTACTCGTCACCCACCTGGGCTTGGTGCTATCCCTAGCTGAACACAGAGTCATCTTGAGGTGCAGTCAGTGACCAATACAATTTGTTGTTGACTTGTAGATGCAATCGGTGATAAAAATAAGTGAGATCTTGTGATCATTTTTCCTTTTCTGCAGAAACTAACTGCTATTATTTGTTCTGTAGCCCATTCACAGTTATGAGATCTTGTGTATAGCCTTTTTGCCATTGACATCATTGGGTTGTGTTCAATTTCTGTTTTCAGATTATCTGAGGAAGATCATTGTGCAGGGAAGGTCATCCAAGTCTACTAAAGTTGGGGACATAATGACTGAAGAGGTAAGCTGTTAGGCTTCTTATCTTGGCTATACTTTGCATACTTGATGACTTTATTTCACATTATCCAGAACAAACTCATCACAGTGACACCGGATACAAAAGTTCTGCGAGCAATGCAACTCATGACTGGTATGTATTACTGTATTCCACGCTTGCATGCATTGTGAATGGTTGCATTAAGGTAGTGGTTGGTGGTGGCAGATAATCGTATCAGGCACATTCCGGTCATTGATGACAAGGAGATGATAGGAATGGTCTCTATTGGAGACGTTGTTCGAGCAGTGGTTAGTGAGCACCGTGAAGAGCTCAATCGCCTTAATGCATACATACAAGGAGGATATTAGAGAATATGTGGAAAAGGATATATTATTTACTGTTGAATGAAAGGTAGAAAATAAAAGACTTTTGCAACTGGAAAATGCAGAGATCTTTTACTGTACCATTATGGGCTGGGATACTTGACAAGCTTTATGTGCACAATGTTGCTTGGTCGATACCTTTTTGAACCTTTACCCTAGTGAAGGAAACAATTGCATGGGTGTTGTGTGAATTATGTTTGCGTGGCGCTGCCTGGCTATCCTTGTTGTGCAGAACTAGCGGACTAAGTCGGGTCAATTAGAAATTGATGAATAATCACTGGATAATACGTTAATTTGTTTTGTTGGCTCTTCTTCCAGCAGAAACATTTATGTAAGGAAAATTTATGCTGAAACTTATCATCTTGGACTTTAGTATCTCTAATTTACCAAACTTGACTTTAGTTAAAGCAAGAAACCGAAGATTAATTGAGTTGAGAGGACAAAAATGATAAGCGAGAGAGAGACAACAAAAGAAAAAAAATAAATAAAGAGTTAACTAGTGCAAATGTATCACTTGGGGGTTATGGGTGTAAGCGGTATATAAACGAATCGAAATAGGTATTCCATATGCCACCCTATTAATATTCAGCAGATGGGTATATAGTATAAACGGAATGATAAAAAACTTATTCATGACAGTAGAACGGATAATTAGGTAATAAATGAAATAAAAAAATAACTTATGAAATTATAAAATAATGAAATATGTAGATAATTTTGCATAAAATTTTAAGAATAATGATATTTTAAAGTAAAAATATAATTGAAAGAATATTACATGATGTAATATTTTGACATTGAAAGGAAAAAAAAGATCAAATACATTGAAAATCTATTACACATAAAAATCTACATTTTGGACCCCCACCCTCCCACCAGTCTTCAGTGCAGGCGATCCAACAGGCAAGCTCTCACACCACGTTGCCTCACTCTCCCCCTACATTGTATCACTCTTGCTCTGGACTTTTTTCAATCTTGCATTACATTGTCCCACAGTCACTTTGCATTGTCTTTAGGGGTTTCAATGATTTGGATCTGATCCAAATCAATAACTGGCTTATTGGATATCCGATAAGGATCCAATAAGTTATTGGGTCCTTATTGTATATCCAATAAGGATCCAATAACAAGTAACAATTTTTAAATTAAAAAAATTCAAATTTAATCCCCCCCCCCAACCTCTATTTCACCCCTTCTGCCGCAGCACACCGGGCCACCCCCTCCTTGCAGCGGCCCCCCTTCCCCTTGCAACCCTTGCGGTGCACACCCCCCCCCCCTTGCAGCCCCCCCTGCAGTGGTTCTCCTTCCCTCAGCACGCACCCCCCCATGCACACCCCCTCCCTTGCAGCCCCCTGCAGTGGTTCCCCCCTCCCTCAGCACGCACCCCCCATACTCCCCCCCCCTTGCAGTCCCCCGCGGCGGTTCCCCTTCTCTCAGCAACCCCCGCACCCCTGCCGCGGTCTGGTCTCTCCCCCTCATGTGAGCCCATCTCTCTCTGGGCCTGTCTCTCCCCCTCAGCCTAAAATTCCTTAATGGTTAGATATGGATTTTTTATTAAAATAATGGATATCCATTACACCTGTTAAGGAATATATCCAATGAGGACCGTTTGTTAATGGGTTAGATTTAGATTTTATGTATTGGATCGGATATCCATCCATTGACTCCTTAACTGTTTTGTTCTTGCTTTACGTTATAGTAATTCTCACACTGCAATATTGGTGACGGGTAACCTTAAACCGTATGAAGTTATTGTTAAATCATTATTCCCTTTTCATACACCTTTTCAAGCTGGTGTATAAACATACAAAAAAGGGCACTGTCATTCACCTGATTAAGAGGCTATGACTTTGGTCAGAAAACTCCCATGTAACTCTTTAGGGTTTTATGATACATGGCGATATCAGTCCTGTCACGTAACAATCACTCTTAATGCTTTGATAATGGACATGGTAATTAGTTTGTTGATGGTTGTCATAATCAGGTGGACGAGATCAAGCTGCCATCTATTGTGGCTAGTAGGGACTTACCTCAAGCGTATGCAAGTTAAATTAACTCGGTCAAGATTAATTTCCAAAACCTAAGATCCACAGTTTAAAGAATCATGCATTCCAAACGTTCAACTTCATGAGCCAAAGACGAATCCTCAGGTTTGGTTCGACCACTCAAGGTAAGAATAAGGGCTGACCAAAATTGTTAGACAACTTTGTTTTCTCCTTAGCTGATAACCCTTCATTGCATGATTTTTCTCCAACACTAGAGTCTTCCCTGTAGCTCTTACCCATGAATAGTTTGAATCAAAGACCAACGGACAAGCAAATAGGAACATTTCCTGGGGTCTTGGGCATTAGCTCAGTGGTCCCATGGGAGTTATTGCTGTGGGACGTCTTGGGTTCGGGTCTCCACAGCAGCATTGGGAGTAAAACTTGTAATTGGGAGTAAAATGTATTCACTTTCAAAAAAAAAAAAAAAAAAAAAATAGGAACATTTCCTACTACTACTAAAGTGGCATGCGTAAAGACAAAACAGAAGTTTTTTGGTGTTCACACGAGACGATAATATGAAGCCTCCAACTTCACTAAAGCTTATTAAGTGACCGAGAGCGATGTATACTCCAGACTGAGTTGCACTAGCCATGAAACCATAATTCAAAACAAGACTACTAACAGCCATGACTCCAAAATAACCAGAAACTAACTCCAACATAGTTTATTGATGTATAATCTCCTGATAGTCCTTACATTCTCTGTGGTGCAAATGCATAAACTGGTCGGATCCTATTAGGCAAAGGTCTAGCAACAAGGCCTTCCATTGCCCACCCAACTACTTGCCCATCATGTCTGACATGGTCGAATTCCCTTTCCACGTAGTCCAAAGATACTTGCAACCTTCCACCTAGTTTGCAGTCATCTACGGTACCCCTTGATTCAATCCCTGCATTCTTTTCTAGCCAGTAGAGATAGTTGACGTGGAACAATGATTTAAGCATATCATCTGGCGACGATCCCTCTTTGAGTATCACCTACCAAAACACAAAATTATCACCCACCATTATGAAGCTCGTACAAACTTCTATGACTAAAACGGAAGCCAATTTATTTGTTCACTTACACAAAAATTTCTTTTGTGCTCTGTCAAAATGTATCCTTCTTTAATGAAAAGATCAAAAAGAGCAAAAACATGTTCCTCATTGTTAATAAAGTCACTAAGCTTAGTTCCAAGCTGCAATCTGTTCCCAATTTGGGCTGCAGCATCTTTAGCTTCAGCAGAGAGTATTCCACGCTGCATCACCTAAGACAAGGAAGGGATGTCAAAGATATAAATGGCATGTGTTCCATAATATGAAAAGGGTCACACATTTAGTCCTCAATGGTTATTAGTTGAAATGTAAAACAGTACGTGAAAAAAAACATAATGATTTCTGCAGCTTGACTTGGGAAAGTAAAAGGCACATCTCCATTAACATAAACAAACATGCAAACCTTTTAACCAATAGTGAAACCACCTACTTCATGTGCAGAGAAAACATTCATCAATGGGAGACCAGGAAAAAGTGGCTCTTGGTTGTTTACTTCTTTTACAGGTGGGACTTGGCCACTAAGCAGATACTCACTGAAAATAAGACCTGTCACAAATAACCGACTTCCAGTGTTAGCAAATGGATTCAATACTTCAGAGTAACATAATGTGGCGAACAGAAACATGCAGCATATATGATAAACCAGGCTTCAACACCAGGCCCATCAAAAGCAGCCACCTACTAGTCTAAGGAAGCTATTAAAGAACGTCCTCAAAGTAAATTATCTGATCTCTGACAACAGAAGGTGCACACACCGAGAGCTAACTAAAAAAAATAACAAAAATGTAGTAGGCTATATTAGCTCTGGTGTTAATGATTTGGTGATTTTGGCAATAATCATTTTTATTGTGTCAATTCCCTAGGCTAGGGCTTGATTTATACCCCTATCCATTCAACAAAATTTTCCCAATTCAACAAAAATTTCTTTTTATATTTTTTTCAAGGAAATTGCTTCGTTTAATAAATGAAACGATAGTCAATGTACAAAAATGAATCAACCATGGGAGCTGAAGCATCACTACGATGAGATCGCCAAATTAACAAAGGAGTGGCGCATTGCCTGGGCATAAGTCCCACGGACAGCAAACTCCTTAGCTGATAAACTAGCAAAGAAAGAGTTACCAGAAATGTATCAGAATGAGGGCCTACCGTAGCACCAAATGTATGAAGATCTGGAAAATGTAGCTTCAAGATAAAATCCCCATATCTTCAAAAGCCTGGAACTTATATGTAACATTATGTATTATTTATTCGATTATTAATAAAACACCTACAAGGCAACACTGTATAAAAAAAAAAAAAGTATGAAAGGGGGGTTCATCTTCACCTCAGCAACACCCTCTTTAGCTAAAGCACCTGCCAAAGAGTTGGCAGATCTGGGAACACATGACCACTCACAAACACTTGAAGATTACTAAGGAAAAAAACTCTCCAAATAAGTAAAAAAATCAAGTGGAGTTGAGATCTGCCTACACCATCCAATGACGTTTTGAAATCCCCCTCCCCTCACCAGTAAAGTGAGCATGAAAACACCTAAGTGCATGTAGCACGCCATGGATCTCCATAGAAGTGGAATCATCACACACAAGGAGCCCCGCGAAGGAGAGTAGATGGTGCTATTTGTGTAATACTCCATATCCTGCAGGTCCAGGGTTTCCATGAGAGGACCGGGTCAAAGTTCACCTTCAATTTCTCAGACACAGGTGGAAGTCAAATGGTGTAAACAGGCGTCAGTTCCTCCTAAAGATCTGTCATGATAAAGATCTGCCCTGAAAACCCTTTTGTTCCTCTCCTCCCAGACGGCCAAGGAATAAAGGCAATAAAGGACCTCCATAATTCCAACAGTTAGTCGAAAAGTGAGTCAATATACTCTGCACCAAACCACTGAGAGTCTTTGTTACTCTCCAAGAGAAGCCAAATATAGAGGCACATAATGACCGAATACTCTGCAAAACTGCAGTGGATCAACAAGTGGCTCATAGTCTGAGGATGACTATCACACATGGGGCATATTTGAGAAGGCAAAAGGGGGGCCCAACACATCTCTGGTAAGGATTCCCCAAGGAAAGTACTATGATGCTATCCATCCGATAATAGAGTCATATAGCTGGAAGCCACTAAAAAACAATCATTTGTGGAGGGGGGGGGGGTGGTCCATATTAACATGTCAGGGACCAACACACACTTATAAAACCTCTGCAAAGAGTGTCCAGGTTAGTAAGCTCAATTGCTTCCTTGTCACTCAGCTCCCTCGTCACTCAGCTCCCTCCTGGAAATAACACTTCAATCCATGTTGTCACCAAAACTATCAGTCATCACCTCAACCACAAATGCCTCAGGAAATCTAGCAAAAGTGAACAACCTCACATAATCCTCAACGGCTTCTTCCCTAACCAAGCATCAAGCCAAAACTAAGTTTGTTGCCCAGCACCATCAACCCACTTGAGCTTTGTTGGAACTCAAGAATGAGCTTGTAGATGTATCCTCAAATAACTAACAAATGTTGTGAAGAATCCTATCCCAAGATCCAGTCATTTCTATCCATCCAAACGTTTTCCATCACCATCGGACACCAGGGGGCCTAATGGTCCATGTTCAACCTCCAACACCACTTCTAAAAGAAGGCCTTGTTCACCTTTACCAAGTTGCGTATTACCAAGTCCCCCCAACTTCTTAAGAAAGCATATATCCTTCCATCTAGCTAGATGATACTTGAAGCCCTCTAAGAAGCCTATCCACAAGAAATTCCATAAGAGCCTCACAATATTCTTAACAACGGCCACTGGACAGTGCATGAAGGATAAATAATGTGTTGGAATACCACTGAAGCATGCTTTAATGAGCACTACTCTTCCTACCTCAAAAAGCAACATACCTTCCAAAGTGAAAGACTTATTTGTACCCTTTCAATCACCCTGTCTTAACAGCCTCATATTTAAAAAATGAATGAAGACCATTAGAAGGAAGCACTAGTAATACATGACCAAATCCAGTGAATCCATTTGGCCTCGAAACCCATCCTCCATATCATGTCATCAAGAAAGTCGAACCCCCCCCAGTGAAATGCCTTCTCCATATCTAACTTGAGAATCACCTTACGCCTCCTCGACCTAGCAAATCTATCAGCCACCTTATTGGCTAACATGATAGCATGACTGAATAAAGCCATACTACTCACTCCTGATGATACTATGCATGACTCCAACCTTGAGGCCCAAACTCTGGCAATGATCTTGAATGGACCTGAAATGAAGTTTATGGGTCCAAAATCCTTAATGTGTACAACTCTTTTGGCAACATTGCGACAAAAGAACCTCCCAAGCTCCTATATCCTATTCCTCGAGGGTAAAAGTCCTCCATCACGGATACAATATTTTCTCTCATAACAACTCCACCTGACTCTAAAACCTCCCCATTGAAGCCATCCTACCCCAGGGATCTGTCCAGTGAAGAAGAAAACTCAATCTCCTCAAGTAAGAATGGGGCCTCAAACTGGGAGGCTTGATAACTAGTGAGTGAAGAGGAACTCCATTCACAGAATGCCGCATCCCTAACTCAGCAATGTGGAGATCTCCATAAAAATTTACAAGAGCATTTGTAATGGACGCCTATCAGAGGTGAGCTCTCCATTGATGACCAGGGAGTTCACTCTATTAGCGTGCCTGTGAGATGAAGTGATAGAATGGAAGAAACAGGATTGGGATCCATTTCCTTCATCCATCTATATCTAGCTTGCTGCTTCCATATAATTTTCTTATGGGAAACTAGAGACCTGAGGGTCCTAGTAGCCCCACCTCACTCAGAATACTCATCCAGAGTTTAGGTTTGACATTCTTCTAGCATGTATAAAGCTTCGATTTGCAAGCGTAGAAGAGTCCTTTGGGCAGCGGTGCTAGCCGTCTAACCTTTCAACCAACCAATTAATTTTCCTTTGAGCAGTTTAAGCTCCAAGGCAACCCTTCATCCAACTGGTCCATGAATGGTGAACTCATCCCACCATTCCATTTTTTAAATTGGACCTTGCAACCACCAGTTTTCAAATCTAAAGGGCTTCACCCCCACAAACTAGAATGGGAATCCAGCAATATGGGCCAATGCTCAGATACCACCTTTCCTCAAACTAAGCCAAAGACATCTGGATAGAAACGAATCCTAAAAATCTATCTAGCTGAAAGCGAACTTGATTAACTTGTCATTTACTCCAGATATAATTTTACCAAAAGTTGGAATCTCCTCTAATTCATATGTATCCAGAAACTACTAAAATTTCTCATAGAGGGAGAAATCCTTCAAGAGGGTTGATATTTCTCATTATGAAAATAAATTATGTTAAAGTTACCAGTAATTAACCATGGTGAGTGCTACCTACATAGAAAATTCCCTCATTCCTCCCAGCCCACATGTAATGGGCAGCATCGATGCAAGAGGCAATACGTGCAGCAAGCCATCTCCAACACAGCCAATAGGAAAGTGGGCACACATGCACATGCGATCCGGTGGAATGCGCAAATGGACAAGACAGGTAGTGTGCAAGGCATGGGCTACACGCACAACCACACAGGTAGCGCACCTCTCAAGGGCCACACTCAGCGCATGCGTGTACATAGCCAAAACTTGGAGGATGTGCACGGCGCATGCATAGTAATGATAACTCATGCGCGCACATGACTAGTCAGACACAACCCGTGCGTGCAACCTATCCACACCCACCCCATCCATGGAGGTTATGAGCTAGCTCACAGGAAGTTGGGCCATGAGGACACTTGCACATCGGAGGATGTTATGCAACATGTTGCACTTACTATGTTTATTTTTGTTATTTGTTTTTGCATTAGTATTAACTCTTATATAATTTCTTATGGACGAGTAAGGGCATAATTGTCCTTTTTATTATTAGTAGACAATATAACCTAAATCGAGTCTACGACTCTGGCAGAACGGATAATTGCCAATCTCATTCTTCCCTCTCTCTTCTTCTTCCCCTCCTTCCTCTTCTCTATTCTTCCCTCCCAACTCTCCCGAATCTCTCAGACTCACCTCATATTTGCTATAAAACTCTGGGCGTGAGCACTTGAATCCAATCAATTATTCATTTCAGCCTCTGACAGATCCGGATTGTAACATTGGCATTAAAGCCGGTTGGTGCACAAAGAATTTTTTTTTTACTATAACAAGTGCTTCAGAGACAACATTACATTTGATTTTCGCAGACAGTTACCGAAGACTGTCAGTGTGAGTGGATTAGGGTTTCCACCAATTTTTTTCCCCCGAATATATCCCTTTCGTATTTTCACTCCATCTATTTGGTCTTGTTTCCTTTACTCTATCTTTTCGTAGAGCTCTATTCTGTGTCGTTCAACTAACGCCTTTCAGCCCAACCCGTCATGTTGGAGCTTCGCAATAGCCATCAATTGCAGACACTAAGGCCACCACCATTGCAGCAGGATTGAAACGACCTACTGAAGAGTAATCCTAATATGTCAAAACCTATGGCCGCCTAGCCTCCCAAGTTGAATCGGCAAAGTTCAACCACTGACCGCGACAAGGGCATACTTCACACTCCTACACGTCCGCCATTAGAAGAGTGCATGGACTCCTTGGAAGAGTTTTGCTCAGATGCAGCCTTCCATCGGATAGTTACTTGAGTCACATAAAGAACTAATCCAAAACAGTTGATGGGGCGCCTCCCTAGTGCTCGACGATTTATCGTGCGACATATTGCAGATCTGGTGCTTCCTCAACCATGGCACCAAAGGTTCTACGACTGGACTGCCCCTGCCGTGTCGATTATGAGGACCCGACAATGTGGGTCGCCAAGATGGAGCAGTATTTTGAGTACCATTCCATTGAGATTCATTGCAGTCTCTTTAGCCAACTACTACCTCGATGGTGAGGTCTGGCAATGGTATGCCAGCCTACTACCGCGATGGTGAGGTTTGGCAATGGTATGCCAGTTTGAGGGCAGAACCCACAAATCTGAATTGGGATGACTTTGTTGACGAATTCTATGCCGGATTTGGACCATCAAAATTCGAGGATTTCCATGGGGCCTTAACCATACTGCATAAAAAAGGTATTGTTCGCAAATATATTGCAGAATTTCTGTTCATTTCAAACAGAGTACAAGGGTGGCCAAGGGATGCCCATATTGGGTGTTTCATTAGCGGTCCGGTGAGAAATATAGGCTGAGGTCAAGTCTTTCCGTCCTCACCTTCTGTTTGAGGCTTACTCCCTAGCTCTCTTAAAGAAGAGAAGCTTTAGACAATCTGATCGTCGACATGGACGACCCACAAAGGGCCCCAAACTAGTTCTAGACACACCAAAGCCTTCCCAACCCTACACAAGTCCAAAACCAAAATTCGAAAGGCCTTACCTAGATACAAGACTTTTCGAACTTTGACACAAGAGGAGTTGGATTCTAGGCACACACGCGACCTATGTTTTAATTGTGACGAGCGTTTCACCCTGGGCTATCGTTGCAAGAGGTTTCAGATCCATTTATTGGAAGAGCGCCCCAATGACAGCACAAAGCAGCCTTATATAGCAGAGGAAGATGCCATTGATGTTTCGACAATGTTGCTACACGCCCTATCAGACACTACCCCAACACCACAGTCCATGAAATTATTGGGTACGGTTCATTCACACTATTATTATCTTGCTAGATAGTGGGAGCACCCACAATTTTATATACATAAAGAAGGCACAGAGACTTGGGTTGCATGTTACCAACACACCTGGATGTAAGGTGATGGTAGGTAAAGGAAAATTTCTATTTTGTTCGGCAGTGTTGCCAAATGCCTATGGTTGTTCAAGGGACAACTGTGTTTGTGGACTTATTTTTATTACCCATTGAAGGTGCCAACATCGTCCTGGGGGTCCACTGGTTCAATGACATTGGTATAGTGCAATGAAGATTTTTGGATTCCACATTTTCAGAATTTACAAATGCACCAATAACATTTCAGAATTTAATAGACGAGATATTCAGACCGTTTATTCGGCGATTTGTGCTTGTATTTTTTGACAACATTTTGGTCTATAGCAGGGGTATGGAGGAGCATGTGGTCCATCTTCGACTTACTTTACAGGTACTTCACACGAACTCCCTCATTCTAAAATTATCTAAATGTGTTTTCGGGTCGACATCTATTGGCTATTTAGGCCATATTATTTTATTTTTTTGAAAATAGTGTTGCCTTATAGGCATTTTATTGATTGGTAGAAAGAATTACAAGCACAAATGGGTTCCAGCAAGCTGGTCTATTACATGTCATTACATCTTGTGTGTGGCAGCATAGACAACTACATCATTGTAGGGTCATTCAGCACTTCTAATTGATCCTTGTGTGCACCATCTTTTGCAAGCTTGTCTGCCATATCATTGGCAGGTCGAGGAATTTTGTTCCAGATGATTCTCCACCCGTCTATGATACCAAACAACTCATCAAATATCATCTTTAAATGTCATGGAGGGGGAGTGACTTTTGTAGCCCATTTTATAGTGAGAGTCGAGTCTCCTTCTACTACCATGGGTGTGTTTGAGAATGTTCTACATTGCTTCAGTCCCGGAAGCAATGCTCTAGCCTCAGCTTCATTAAAAGTGCAAGAGCCAGCAGGCCCTGAGTAGGAAGTAAGTATCTGACCATTGCAGTCTCTGACAACTCCTATCCCTAACAATCCGGGGTTGCAGAGGGAGGATCCATCAAAGTTAAGTCTAAAATGACCCCTTTGTGGAGGTTCCCAAACTTGCATCACCAGAGGTTTGTTACTTGATAATAAGATGATTTTTTGCCAATGTTGACGTAATGTTGTCATAGGAAAGGGGGGCATATGCTTGTAAGTGCATGCCCATAGTAGTATCAGTTCATTTAGGCCATATTATTGACATGCTGGGCCTCTTAGCTGATCCTTAGAAATTGGAGGCAATGAATATTTGGCCTATTCCGATCACACCCAAGCAGCTTCGCGGGTTCCTTGGCCTTGCCGGCTACAATCAGCGATTCATTCGTCATTATGGTCTTATTGCTTGACCGCTAACAGATTAATTTTTTTTTTGAGGAAGAATGCTGAGTTTTATTTATTGATATGCAGGAAACATCATACAAAGGGAGGGTCCACCCTCACCTCAATGGAGGTACGGGTGACTCCCTGCTTAGCTAACCCGTCTACCACAGTATTGGCAGATGTGGGGATACATGACCATTCACTAACAAATGAAGACATAGTAAAAATCTCTCTAAACAAATACAATAGCCTCCATGGTGGCGCTGAGGTTTGACGGCACCATCCGATGACATTCTTTGAATCTCCCTCCACTATCAGCTCTCTAGAGAAGTGCGTGTGGAATAAATGTAGGGCATGCAAAACTCCATGAGCCTCGGCTGAAGTAGAGTTATCCACCCCCAATGGTCCAGAGTACGACATCAGTATGTTGCCCTCTGAGTCCCGGAAAACTCCTCCAAATCCAGCGGGACCTGGATTGCCCATAGATGACCCATCCACATTAACCTTCAACTTTCCTTCAGATGGTGGGAGCCAAACGATTGCCACCGTGTTGTGCCTAGTGCTACTGGAGGTTGCTAATGCGTACCAGGAGCTCCTAACTGTGCGCAAGTCCATACTAGCGAATACACCTTTTGCCCCGAGCCACTGTACGACTCTCGTTTGGATCTGATCAGCCACCTCTTCCCATGTTAAAAACTTGCTGTTAAACGCTCTTCTGTTCCGTTCCTCCCAAATTGCCCATGGAATGAATGCTCGTCTGTAGTACTCCACTAAGGTATTTAGTAAGTTCCCACGAAAAATTGAACTGGCGCGCACACCAATTTCAGAGTTTCCATGCAAACGTACAATGCAATAGAAGATGGTGAATGCTCTCTGTGTGCTCCTCACACAGTGGGCACTCTTGTGAGGGCATGGGAATACCCCTTCTACTTAACATTTCCCGTGTGAGAATTTTCTCGTGCAGAGCACTCCATATGAAAAATGGCACCTTCGGTGGGGCAAAAAGTGACCAAGCCTTACTGCTAATATGCGCCGGGGTATCCTGCACCTGTGACATGTATCCCGATGACACAGAAAAACACCCCTCTGTAGACGGGGTCCAAATCAGTCTATCCTTCAGCGAGCTGTCTCTGTAAAACATTTGCAGCATCTTGTCTAGAGCGCTAAGATCTTGCATCTCCCCATCTCTAAGCTCCCTTCTAAAGACTATTCAGTCAAAACTGCGTCTTGATTCATCCGCCATAACCTCTCCCTATGTGTGGATCTGCTGGTGATCTTGCGATCCGAAGCAACCTTGGGAATGCCTCTTTCAATGGTTTATCCCTGAGCCAGATGTCCTCCCAAAACTGTGTGGCCCTACCATTTCCCACCGCCCATCTCAGCCTGCTTCGAAACCCAGTAAGATGTTTGCTGATATACCTCCATATGACAGATAAGCGTCGTGGAGAATGCCAGCCTAAGATCCGATCGCTATTGTCCACATCGAGATTACTTCTCACGAGTTGACTCCAAGCCGAATTATGATCGGTGTTCAGTTTCCAACACCACTTCTATAAGAAGGTTGTGTTCACTTTCCTCAAGTCTCTTATGCCCAATCCCCCCATTCTCCTAGGTAAGCATACATCTTCCCATCGTACTAGGTGGTATTTAAACGCTTCGGAGGAGCCTCTCCAAAGAAAGGTCCGGAATAATTTTTCAATGGTTCTTACCACCTCGGCAAGGAAATGAAGAAATGAGAGGTAGTGTGATGGAATGCCACTGAGACAAACTTTAATCAATACCAGCCTTCCGGCCTTAGATAACAATCTGCCCTTCCATGAGGATAATCTCCTTTGCACTCTTTCCAGCACTGGGCTCCATAGATTCTTTGTGAGCCTCCCTTGAAACAATGGAAGACCCAAATAGATTCCAGGTAACGTTCCCACTGCACATCCCATCCTTGCTGCCATTGACCCAAGGGTCTCCTGATCTATGTTGAATCTATACATCTCAGTCTTTTGCCAATTGACCTTCTGCCCTGAGGTCATTTCAAAGAGCTGAATGGTAGCTTTCCACCGAGTGATCTGCTCTAAAGTACCCTCTCCAAAGATAACTGTGTCATCTGCGAATTGGGCTATGGGGGTTATGCCGTCCGGAAGAGGATTAGTCAACCAATTGATTGCTATAGCTTATTTGACTATTCCGACCAGTCCTTCACCTACCATGTTGAAGAGTAAGGGGGATAGTGGATCGCCCTGCTTTAGGCCCCTTGTGCTCTTGAAGTGCCCAAACACCCCCCCGTTTATGAGTATTGAGAAGGATGCACTAGTGATGCAAGATTGAATCCATTTTATCCATTTTATCCATTTAATCCCAAAACCAAATCTCCACATCATGATGGTGAGGTAGGACCAATCCACCCTGTCAAAAGCTTTCTCCATATCTAACTTCAAGATCACCTTAGGCTGTCCAGATCTAGCAAACCTTTCTGCAACTTCATGTGTCAGCATAGTTGCATCTAGCAATTGCCTTGTTTGAACAAACCCGTGTTGCTCCCTGCTGATAATATGGTGCATGACCCCCTTCAACCTGGCAGCTAGCATTCTGGCAATGATCTTGTACGGACCTGAGATGAGGCTTATGGGCCGGAAATCCTTGATGTGTTCAACTCCTTCCTTTTTCAGTAGTAGTGCTATAAAGGAAGCTCCCAGACTCCTATATCGAATTCCTCTGTTGTAGAAGTCATTGACCATAGTCAGAATACCATCCTTCATGAAGCTCCATCCTACTCTGTAGAACTCTCCATTAAAGCCATCTGGACCCGGTGCTTTGTCTAGCGGCATTGTCGTCACTGCATTCTCAATCTCTTCCACCGCTAACAGATTTATTAAAGATAGGCTTATTCGAGTGGACAGAGTTTGTGTAACGTGTGTTCGCCTCATTGAAACAACCATTGATCTCAGCCATTATTCTTCAATTACCGGATTTTGGCAAGCAATTTATAGTCGAATGTGATGCCTCAAGCGAGAGGGTCAGAACCATGTTACAGCAAGATGGGAACCCGATTGCCTTTTTCAGCAAGCCATTGGAGGTTTATTCTAGCCTGTATTATCTGTTAGAAAGTAAAGGTGGAGCATTTGGTCCTGGCTGGAGTACTTCAACCCCTACCCGTCCTGCACCAAATATGGGAGGATTTTTTTTTTTTTAAATGATGATGCTTGATAATGAATGAAATAATAGTACAATGTGTAGCCTAGGCTTTTGTAGTACTGTTTTGTAGGCTGATACATTTCAGTTACACTTTAAGGTAGGGGCAGTAATGGTCCGTGTGCGATGGTTGGCCTCTGGGCTCCTTCCCTAGCCCGAGCTAAAGTATTAGCTATTGTATTTGCTGATCTAGGTATATGTTTCCAATATGCTTGGAGTCCATTTGCGAGGTCTTTGATCTCATCATAGATATGCTTAAGATTCCAAGGTTGAGCAGTGCCTCGTCCCCAAGATATGGCCAGCATGGAGTCGCCTTGTATTTGCAGAGGTCCATCAAAGATTTCCTTGAAGAGCTTCAGTCCAGCAAGAAGGGCTCTAGATTCAGCTTCGTTCGAGGAGCATGAGCCAGCAGGTCCCGAATAGTAGAGGATGGCTTGACCCTCATGGTCTCTCAGAACACCTCCCATGCCTGCGGGCCCTGGATTGCCTTGAGATGCTCCATTGAAGTTTAGTGCATACCACCCCGACGGAGGTGGTTTCCGGCTGATATGATCGGTTGCTTTGGAAGTGTGAGTTGGATGACCTTGTTCTAGTGCTTCTTTAGTACCGTGGTTGGTAATTGAGGTAGCTTTACTGTATACATAGCCCAAACAAAAATAGAATTAGTACATTTCTCAGTTAGACACGCCAGAGTACTTACCTTGCCTTCAAATGTCCTCGAGTTCCTCTCAAGCCATAGGTGCTATGGAATGGCAGCAATAGCGGCTTTCCATAGGACTTTCCCACAAGCAGGTAGTGGGCATGAAAACCACTGATGAAGAAGTAGCCCAAAACTCTTGGCATGCAGAGAGATATGCCAAACTTTGGTAGGATGGCGTTCCATTGAGATCTTGAGAAATTACAATGTAGCAACAAATGATAGGCAGATTCCTCATGATCCCCACAGAATTTGCATAGATTATCTATGATCATTTGTCCCCTTCTGACCAAAGCATCACAGGTGAGTATCTTGGATTGTGCTGCTGTCCATAAAAATTGTTGGACTTTTTTCGGTATAGGAAGATGCCATGAGTAGCTCTCTGGGGTTGTGAGTGCTTGCTGGTGGCTAGTTATGCATAACCTGTAGAAAGAGGCGACTGAATAGGTCCCTGTTGTACAAGGACTCCAAATAATTTCGTCATCTCCATTTGGGGTTAGGTAAGTAGAGTTAAGCAGCAATAGTAGCTCAGCCACCTGTAGGGTTTCTTCGTCGTTAAGGTTTCTTCTTAGGCTTAGGTTCCAGGATCCTCCTTCGGGTGCTACAGATTCAAACACTGATATGTCTGGATTTTTTTTTGAAGAAATTGACATGTCTGGATTTTGAGCTAGGAAAAAGAGCCTAGGATAAGTTATTGATAGAGTTCTCTCCCCTATCCAGCAGTCTTTCCAAAATAATGTTCTGGTGACCCTCCTTAGATGGACCCTTATGTAGGGATCAATGCTACTCTTTTTTGCCATGATAGCTTTTCAAATTACCGAAGTATTGCCGTTGTCGTTGTTTGGCAACCAACTATTATGGCTGTAGCCATACTTGGTTGTGATGACTGACTTCCATAGACTACCTTCTTCTATTGCATATCTCCAAAGCCATTTGGCTAAAAGAGCGTCATTCATCACCTTAATTCGCTTAATTCCAAGTCCTCCCTCTACTTTCTCCTTACATACTTTCTCCCACCTGATCAAAGGGTATTTGAACTGGTTTTGCCTACCGCACCATTAGAACTTTCTTTGCATGGCATCCAATTTTTTGGATATACTTGCTGGACATGGTAGATTGACAATAGTTTGGTATCCCAACAAGAGTTGCCTTTATTAAGGTGACTCTTCCGGCTTGTGATAGTAGGCAACCCTTCCATGAATCCAACCTCTTATGAAATTTATCTAAGATTGGCTGCCAGAGGGTTTTCCTCATTCTCCCTGCAAAGAAAGGAAGTCCGAGATAGGAGGAGGGTAGTGATATGGCTTTACATCCTAGCAATCTCATCTTCACAAGCACGGTTGTGATTCACACCTACCATTCCTGATTTTTCCCAATTTACTTTCTGATCAGAAACAACTTCAAACAATGCTAATATAGCTTTTATGTCAAGCAACAGGCAAACAACATCGAACAGATCGTGAATTTCAGATAAGTGACCTGGTCTATCTGAAGCTCCAACCTTAACGACAATAGTCAGGTTGTTATTCAGCATAACATGAAGTTGTCCTACCGCCAATTTGGCCCTTTGATAAATTCTAGAATGCATTGGTAAAGTAGACTGCTACTCTGGTAGAATAGATTATTGTCAATCTCTCTCTCTCCCTCTCCCCTCTCTTCTTCCCCCCCTTCCTCTTCTCTATTCTTCCCTCCTAACTCTCCCGAATCTCTCAGACTCACCTTCGATTTACTATAAAACTCTATGCGCGTGAGCACTTCGACCCAATCAATTGTTCAGTTCGGCCTCTGATAGATTCGTGTCGTTACAGAAGACCACTTAACTTGGGGTTTCATCCCAGCCAATCCAACCCCAAGCCTTGTAGCTGATAGACAGGTTGATGGACAAACGTACCACGGTGCAACTTTGAGAATTTGAACTTTGAGCATTTGTATTCAAAAGAGTTTGAATTTGACTGGATGGAGATTTGATTTTGAACAAGAGTGGTTTGAATTCAAATAATGGAGGTGGAGATGAGAAGTTGAGTTTGAAGGAGCTCAAATTCAAAACAAGGATATGAGATTTTGAATTCAAACACAAAATGAGATATGATAAGATAGGAAAGATAAGGATCTATCTTATCTCTAGGAGATGTTTTTTTTCTTTTTGCACACAAGCTGGATACCTATAAACAGATGTACTTCTCATTGTAAATCATCCAGATCTAAAGATTGACTAAGTGCCGTGTTCGTGCCTTTTTCGTGCCTATTTCATGCCTTTTTTGTGCCTTTTTCATGCCTTTTTCGTGCCTTGTTCGTGCCTTGTTGAATCTAGTTGCGTGACACCATGCCTCTATGGGTATAAGGTCCATAAACCCCCCTAAACACCAAGTGGCCATCGGCTAGGGTCTTGAATTTCAGTCCATTGTGAAAAGGCTCAATCCCCGAGCTCTCCATTGAAAGTGCAAGTGGGTCCTACTCAATAAGAATCCCACCTGAGGTGCCAACAACACTAACAAATATCCAAGTCCTGCTCCGTTCTACTCATTTGTCTCTTGCCAAACAACTACTACATTTTTTTCAGCTAATTTCCTTCTAATAGTATCCCTCTTGAAGGGGTTTCTTCCTCGAACGTTCCAATAAGCAATGATGATCGTGCTTGACCACTACTCATGCCAACTCCAATGTTATTCCCCATGTTGACTATAGCATCAATCATCTCAGCCAGCTCCATCATCTCATTTAATTCCTCAGCATTATGCTTGTACTTCCTGGCAGTCAACAGATCCACCCAAGAGTGGGTAGTATTTTGCCTAGGCACCATGAAAGTGGTTGGCATTGGTAAGTTCTGGTGATAATCAGGGCTCTTAAGAGGTGGGACAAACACGGTACCATTTCCCCTTGCTGCCCTTTCAACAAGCTCAAAAGAGGAGGCCTCCTTGCTTCCCATATCACTTACACTTTGAGCCAATATGGGTGAATTTGAAAGGCTGGAGTGAAGGTGGAGGCAATGAATTTGTTCGATGGTGATAGGTGAGTGGGGATTGGATTGTGGTGGTAAAGAGGTCTCAGTATGGGGCTAAGGAGGAAGCTGGGACTGGGACTTGGTCTATTGATGGAGGTGATGCTATCTCGAATACAAGGGAGAAAAAAAGGCCCGTGAGATGTGTGATTGATGGTCTATGGGTTGGGAGTTGATGTCTGTGTGGGTGAAGGTGGTTGGTGGGTGGAGGAGATATTGCTAGAACCAGGTGATGAGTGGACTGCTACAATCCTTGCAAAATCATTGCAAACTTTTTATATATTCACAATGACAACAAATTCATTTCACAAAATGAAATTCATAATATTTTGGTTTTATGAGGAAGGCACTATTTATTTGACGACTAGAAAGCAGCAAACAGAATGCAAATTGATAGAGGCTCATAACGAGACAATTGAATTCATAAACATAGTTGAATGCAAGAACTTTTTAACAGGGTTTCCATAAGCGGTACTGCCTTTTTTCTTCCTATCCTAGAAATTAAAAGGATTATCAAGTACAAAAAAGACTCACTTGCACGGTAAGGATTCAACGTTCGTAGTTGGACAGATTGGTATGACTTGTGATTGCAAAACATGTGGAACCCACTAACTGCAGTGAAAGAAGCAACAACTAGTGGCGGGGATGAGCTGATGTAGTTAGCCAATGCTAGTCCAAGCATGATACCAAGAGTCTTGCTCACCATCCCTTGAGCTTCACCTTTAGCAATTACCTGCATCAACAATGAACTACAGAGGAAGTACATGCAATTGTCCAAAGCTCAAAATTGATCAAGATGCACAAGTTATAGACTTAGAAGTTTCTTCAACAATTTTTTTTTTTTTGAAATAGTGTGACTTTCGTTGATTGAATATATTTACAGTGTGATGTACATTGTGTTACATTGGCTGTTGCCATTTGTCTTTTGCTATATATTGAACTGTTGTACAAAAAGGGAGTCCCTGGTGACTCCATCTTTTGCAAGTTTGTCAGCTTCCGCATTTGCCGATCTTGGTATTTTGTTCCATGCAATTCTCCAAACTCTGATTATGTCTTCAATTTCGTCAAACTGTCTTTTGAATTTCCATGGCAAGTGAGACTGCTTGCTGCCCCAAGAGATCATTAAAGCAGAGTCTCCTTCAATGATCAATGGGTCTGTGTAGTGGTCTTTGTATAGCCTCAGTCCTATAAATGCTCAGGTCTCTGCTAGGGTCTCAGTCCTTCTTCAATAATTTAACTTACCTACTATTGTAGTCCTGCGGCCATTTTGCTAAATCTTAATATATTGTCATAAGGAGTCTGTTGATGTAATTTTTGCTCTTCTAGGTTAGTTTTTAATTTCTCTACAGTTTTTCTCTGCATGAGAGCATATATAGAAGTTATAACTCAATAAAAAGGGTATTAAGGGTCGTGCTGTTTCCAAGTCCAAACAGCATATTTCTGCACAGGTTGGCTTGTTTCTCTAGTTTTCTATCATCCCTTCCTCCAAATTTCGAACTTCACATGGTATCAGAACAGTAGATCAGGGTTTAGAGGTTGAAACAGTGTCCTGACTCTCTTCAACCATGTGATCTGGTTGTTGGTTGAGTCTGAAACACGAATTACTGTCAATATTTTTTTTTTTTTTTTTTTTTTTTATAACAGTGTTGCCTTATAGGCATTTTATTGATTGGTAAAAGGAATTACAAGCACAAATGTGTTCCAGCAAGCTGGTCTATTACATTGTATTACATCTTCTGTATAGCAGCATAGACGACTACATCATTGTAGGTTCATTCAGTACTTCTAATTGATTCTTGTGTACACCATCTTTTGCAAGCTTGTCTGCCATGTTATGGCAGATTGAGGAACTTTGTTCCAGCTGATGCTCCACCCGTCTATGATATCAAATATCTCATCAAATATTATCTAAGTGCAATGGAGGGGGGGTGGCTTTTGTAGCCCACTTCATAGTGAGAACCCAGTCTCCCACTACTACTGTGGATGTGCTTGAGAATGTTCTACATTGCTTCAGTCCCGTAAGCAATGCTCTAGCCTCAGGTTCATTAGACGTGCAAAGGCCAGCAGGCCCTGAGTAAGAAGCAAGTACATGACCATTGCAATCTCTGATGAGTCCTATCCCTGCCAATCCAGGGTTGCCAAGGGAGGACCCATCAAAGTTGAGTTTAAGTGGCCCCTTTGTGGAGGTTCCCAAACTTACATCACTGGAGGTTTGTGACTTGAAAATAGGACGATTTTTTGCCAATGCTGACGTATTGCTATCATAGCAAAAGGGGGCACATACTTGTAAGTGCATGCCCATAGAAGTATATCTCTGATTGTGGCACCTGTGACAGTGATGTAAGAGGTACTCTTCCCATTAAAAGTTCAGTTGTTCTCTATCCTTCCATAGATGCCAAGGTATTGCTGCTATAGTAGCTTGCCAAAGGGATTTTCCACTTGCTGGCAATGGACAAGAGTGCCATTGGCAGAACATGTGCTGGAATGAACTAGGCCTACAGCCCAGAATATTGAACTTTTATGTTATAGCTCCCCACACTGCTCTAGCAGGGCAATGCAGCAAAAAATCTTATCTGTTGTTTCCTCCACTTCCCCACATAGCTTACAAAGAGAGTTGATGATTAGCTGTCGTCCTTTTGCATGTTGATCACATGTCAAAATTTTTCCATGGTATGCATTCCATATAAATTGGTGGACTTTACGAGGACATGGAAGAGACCATATAAATCTAGCTGGACTTTTTTCCAAAGACTGATGCCCGACAAGGGCAGAGTAGGCTGATGCAACTGAGAATTGTCAAGAGCAGCAAAGGGCCCAAACTACTTCATCCTCACCTCTACTGGTCATGTACACACAATTCAATTTGGATAATAATTCTGAAGCTTCCAGTGCTTCTTCATCATTAAGGCTTCTTCTAAAGTTTAAGTTCCAAGTTTTGCTGCCCCCCCCTCCTTGGAGTTCTGAACAGAAATTGTTGAGTCTCTGACCAGAGAGTATATGGCAGGGAATAAGACTTTTAGTAGTACTTCCCCTAACCAACAATCCTCCCATAGCTTTACCTTCTCACCTGTTCTGACATGATACCGTGTGCGTTGTTTTAGAAATTCTACCTTTGAGAGAATAACTTTCCATAAGGTTGAGGCTTGGGTACTACAGCATTTTAGTAAATAACGATGTGTAGATTGTCCATAGTTGGCTTGTATAACAGCCTTCCACATGGATCCATTTTCTGTCATGTATCTCCAAATCCATTTGGCTAGAAATGCATAATTAGCCTCTTGGATTTTTCTAATAACGAGATCTCCCATTTCTTTGGTTTTGCATACTGTTTCCCACTTTACAAGAGGGTACTTGAAGCTATTCTGTCCCCCACACCATAAGAATCATCTTTGGACTGCCTCTATTCTTTTCGAGACCCCTTTTGGACAGTTTAGTAGGGAAGGTAATAGGAAGGGATGCCGGCCAGCACTGATTTAATTAGTGTAACTCTTCCTGCTTGTGATAATAGAATCCCTTTCCATGATCCCAGCCTTCTCTGACATTTGTCCAAGACTGATTGTCAGTGGGATTTCAGCACTCTTCCTGAGAAAAGGGGTAAGCCCAAGTAGGTGCTTGGTAACTTTAATGCTTTACAGCCAAGGACATCAGCCAATAATTTCTATTCAGCAGCACTGCAGTTAATCCTGCAAGAGCCTGATTTCTGCCAGTTAATGCTCTGACCAGAAGCCATCCCGTAAAGCTGTAATAAGGCCTTCACATTGAGTATTTGTACTTTGGATCCTTGACATAATACTATTGTATCGTCAGCAAACTGAAGTATTGGGATCTTCAGCTGGTTTTTTATGTTGAAACAAGAAATCCATCCCAGGTCTTGCCCTTTGTACATCATGCTGCATAAAACTTGACTTGCTAAATTGAATAGTAGGGGAGACATGGGTCACCTTGCCTCAAACCTCAGCTGCTTTTGTAGAAACCAAATGCTGTTCCATTAATTAGCACCGAATAACAAGCTGAAGAGATGCAACTTCGTACCCAGAGCCTCCACTTTCTTGTAAACTCCATTTTAGCCATAACCCCGTCTATAAACTGCCAACTTACTTTGTCAAAAGCCTTTTCAAAGTCTAGTTTGAGTAGAGCTCCTTTGTAGCTGCTCTTAGAGCAAAAGTGAACAAGTTCATGCACCATAAGGGCTGAGTCAAGTGCTTGGCGGCCCTTTCTGAAGGCTGTTTGATTGGGACTTATGATGTGAGGCATGACCCTTCAAAGTCTTGTGGCTAGGACCTTAGAAATTATCTTGTAAAGGCTGGAAATTAAGCTTATGGGCCGAAAATCCTGTGGTTCATTAGCTCCCTCTTTCTTAGGGATTAGGGCAATAAACGAAGCTCCAAGGCTCTTAGCTGTTATGCCTTTTCTATGGAATTCATCAAACACCTCCATCAGATCTTTTATAAATTCCCAACCAGCTTTATAAAAAGCTGCTGTGCATCCGTCAGGCCCTGGGGCCTTATCTTTGGGCATTTCCATTATAGTTCTCTCAATCTCCTCATATGTGAATGGTCCTTCAAGTCTGCTAGCAGAGAGTGAGTCCAATTGGGGTAGGTCTAATCTGTTTCTCCTCTTGTGGGCTGAAGCAATTACATGGAAAAATTTCGAATTACTGTCCCCCTCTTTCAGCCACTTGTATCCTTTGCTTCCATTTGATTTGTTCCTGGTGCACCTTTATTTATTCTTCTTTTAGGACATCTCTCTCTAGAGTATCAGTCGAGGAGAGGAGTCCTTGTTGCTCCTCAAGGTTGTCAAGTCCATGTACTCGACTCCACAAGTTTGTTTTCTCTTTCTCAAGATTAAATTTTCTTTCCTTGGCCCAACTCTTGATTTTGATCTTCATAGCCTTGAGTTTTTGACTGAACCGAAAACAGGCAGTGCCAGTGATGTTTATCTCATTCCACCAGGTCTTTAGTAGGTCTACAAAGCTTTGTTCTAGGAGCCAGTATTCCTAAAAACAAAAAAAAGGGGGGCATGATGTGGAGGATGATTCCATCAGTATTGGAGCATGATCCGAAACTGGCCTTGATAAGACTCTGGGCATGGCATTAGCATTCACATATAGTCATTGCTGATTTACTAGGAACCTGTCTAGTTTTGCAAGGATAGGCTGTTCCCTGTCATTTGTCCAAGTGAAATTGGCTCCCGATAATGGGGGTTCTATGAGGGCCAGATCGTCAATAAGCTTGTTGAATTCCTCTGCTGCTGGAGGTAATCTTTGAGTGCCCCTATACCTCCACAAGTACCTGCTGCTGCTAGTTCGATCCATGCTGGTCTTGCATTATGCCACACTTCTTTGATTAGCAAACTGCTTATTGATGATATTTTTGTTTCCTGAAGAAGTGCTAGCTTGATTTTGTTATTTTTAAAAATTTCCTTGATCACTGCTCTCTTTCTGTTTGAACCCAAACCACGCACGTTCCAGGAAATAATGTTTGTGATTCTGCATTGCTTGCCATTTTCTTACATATCTTTTCCTCATTATTCTACCATGCAATGATAGCATCAGTGGACATTCTCATGACCACACCATATTCCTGGATCTTTTGCACAAGATTTCTTCCAATCTGCTTATCATGATCACAATTAGCTGCATCAGTGCTTTCCTGGTCATTAATCCTGGTTTGGACTTCTTCTAGTATCGGGGTCTCGCTTGACAACCTTACCCTTCCAATTGTTGTGATTGGACGGGCCCTTCGGCGTCTCGCATAGGTGAACCGAAAAGTGTTCGGGAGTCTTTGATTGGCTGCCATCTGCGAGATAACAGGGGAAAGGGGCGTTAGCAATGAGGGGGACTTACCTCGCTTGTCGGAAGTTGAAGATGAGCCATCGTGCCTCTCTTTGTGAGGCACGTTAACTTCATTTTCTATCCTGAGTCGCAACTCTGAGTTGACTCGTTTGAGTTGAGAATTTGACTGAGTTGGGGTCGCAAACTCAGCTGGCTGGGTTTCAGGAACCCGAGGGCTCTCTACACCAATTGTCTCCCGAGATATACTTTGGTTCCAACACGTCATTTCCATATTTGGCCCGGCCGTTTCTCCTCCCGCAGTCTTTGCTATTTCTGGTTCGCAGGAGTTCAACGGTTCTTCCGCCTCGTTCTCCGTCATCGGTGGTTCTCCAACCGGTGTCCTTTTCTTTCTCCACACCATTTTCCGTCGTTTTCGACGATTGTTTTGCTTGTGCAGTCCCTCTTTGTTGGTGGTTTTCATTTTTTTCCCGCAACTTTCTTTTTTTCTACCTGTCCATCGACCTTCTCCCTCTTCTATTAGGGCGTGATAGGTTTGATCACCTATGTGCATGGGTATCTCCATATGATCGCTGAATGTACTCAGCGGTGTGATTTTTGCCTTAAGGACATCGATTTTGTCTCCTAGTACTGCTCTTTCGTCGATCTCTTTGATTTGGCCTTCAAGGTTGAGCAGAGTATTGAAGATTTCGACACACCACAGGTGCGCCGGTATGCCTCTCACAAGAACATCCTTCTCCGTCTCCTTCCCTCTCACTCTTGGTGACCATTCCTAAAGGTTCACAAAGATCTCACCTTTGAACACCTCCTGCCTCCTAAGTATTCAATTACGCTCTTCCATTGTTATAAGCTTAACAAGCCATATGTTTTCCCCCATGTAATGAAGGCTTGGTGGTTCTATTAGACCCCATTCATCGTATATTGCATTTTGCAAGTCATCTCTAGTCCATTCTCCAACAGTGCCACCTACCACATAGCGCTCTAGCTCCGTCCTCCATGGTTTAGAAAAATGCTCGTCAACGTACTGCGTGGGGGCTCCATTTTGCATTTTGATTCTTATTGGCTTTTCCTGGGATGTCTCCACACCTGCCAACAGTACATCTTTGAAGGACTGAGGAGCCGAAGAAGTCAGCTTGGGTGGGGATGGCAAGGGTCACAAACTACGGTTGCTCTTCTCAGACGTCGCGTATGCTGTCAGCTTTCTGTATATCGCAGAAAGCTTAGTTAGTAGCCATTGCCAATCCCCCTGTCTTCGTCGTTGTTTGTGGGATCTCTAGCTATCTTGCTCTCTCTCAGCTCCAGTAGTTTACAAATCAAGGAATCACCCTCAGTGTAAGTCTCAAAAGCAAATCTTTCGTCTTCCGTAACCTCCTTTCCTAGGACACAATTTTGCGTCACGCATTTGAAGCCTTCAATGGCTTCCGTTAGTATTTCAGCCGGTATTCTGATGAAGGCTTGTCGGTTGGTATTCTTCTGTCCAATCTTTACTGCCAACATCTGTTTTAGGTAGATTACGTCAATGTACAACCTGCACTCTCCTTCGATGACAAAGGAGGATCGCGCACCAGCCGGGACTAGGGAACTTTGCATGTCCCATTGTCTCCAGCAAGCATTGCTTTTGTCGCCGCTCCGCTCCATTACCGCTCTTTCTTTCCCTTCCCTTTGGGCATTACCTTCGGGCAGATGTCTCCTACGGCTAAGATCTGTCAATGCCTTCCTGACAGAGCTCACAGGAGCCATAAAATTTCTTTCCCTGCACATGTACATTGATTTGTTGAGTACTGCTAGTTTTTCACAGTACAAGCCACAAAATCCTCAAGTTACTGCTGGAACCTCTACAAGCCAAAAATTGAAGTTTCTCCCGTCTTATCTCAGTTCAAAACCTAGCTCCTTCAGCCGACATCATCATGCCTGCTGACCATCATTATACCCCTGCTGAAATTAGCATCTACTTCTTCTTGTGTCATTTAGTTCTTTTTCTATGAATTGTTTCATCGGCGTAACTTTGCCGGAACTTTTTATGTTTTGGAGCACATAAATCAATGCACCTTATCTGTTTTTTTTTTTCTTTTATGAGAATAATGCACTCTTTTTCATTGATAAAGAATCATTTGTACAATGTAATGAAGTATGACTGTACTTTGGTCTTGACTTAACATCAAGAGATTGCTTTCTACATACTGTTTCAGATATTTGAAATTGGATCTACAATTAATTTAGTGGCAGTTGTTGTCCTGCTGCTATTGCTGTTCTATTTGCTCCTTTTGCCAGTTGATTCACAATGAAATTGGTTGATCTTGGCGCTGTACTTCATGTTATTCTTCATTATGCTGTAATTTCAGAGATTTCATCTAAGATATGCTTGTGTTTCCATGAAATATTAGTTGTTTTCTTGGCCCAGCTAATAGCTAAAGTAAAGTCACCTTCAATGAGCGTTTGTCTTGTTGAGTGTGGTTTTAGTAGCTTTATTCCTTGGAGAAATGCTTGAACTTCAGCTTCATTAGATGTTGCATATCCTAGGGAGCCTGAGTAAGCTGTGATAATGTGTCCTCTATGATCCTTTATTACCCCTCCTAATCCAGCTAGCCCTGGGTTACCTTTTGAAGATCCATCCAAATTGAGCTTGATTCATTCAATTGGTTGGGGTATCCTTTCTATCATTTTGGGGGGTTTGTGTGTCTTAAAGAGGATGATCATTCGCCAATGACCATCCTCTTTAGCATTTCTGTTGAAGGTTCTCTTATTCCTCTCAGTCCAAATTGTCTAAGGAATAGCAGCCATAGAGGCTTCCCAAAGCGTTTTCCCTATTTTTGGTAGTGACCAGGATGAGCTCGACTGTATTAGTTGGGGATATGAGTTGCTGTTGGGTGGTCAACCAAAGGTCTCTACTAAACGTGCAGTGTAGAAGGATGTGATTGCAAGTTTCATCTTCTTGCATGCAAAATTTGCAAAGTGAGTTGATTATCATTTGACCCCTTTTAGCTAACTCATCACATGTTAGGATTTTTCCGTGCATTGCAGTCCATAAAAACTGATTAACTTTGTTAGGAGTAGGGAGAAAACTTATCTGTTTTTCATGTCACATATCAGAGGTTTATCTACTTATCTATTTTTTGTGTCACATACCATAGGTTTATTGATTGCATGTATTTGGTCATTATTTGATATACCAAAAATTGCCCCAACTTGGGAAAATTGACTTACTCTTGCTTGTTTATTGCAGTGAACTTGAAGAAAATGTAATACGAAGAACAATGAACGAAGTTCCAAGCAAAGAGAGCAAAAATCGAAGATTCTAGCCCATTTTAGAGGAAGCACAGAAGTTGGGCATCATACGGCGCTAGGGGAGATTCATGGTGCCCAAGTCTTGGCGCTAAAAGCGCAAAGTTGGGCGCACAGCGCACAAGTGACGCTTGAACAAAAGACGCACGAGCTGATGGCACGCGTGAACTTGGGCCTCATGAGTGGATGCTAGGAGCCATATGGCACGGGACCCGCAACATTGCAGCAAAAGCCGCCACACCAAAGTGCACAAGTTAGTGCCCCTGCACTGGATTTCAGCGCCACAACGCCATGAACTTGGGCACCAAGGAATGTGCACGACACTATATGGTGCCAGGGCTTTTTTAGGCTTTTTGCTATTTAAGTGACCAGGCGCCATAGGGCTTCACCCAGTGCCATGGGGATTCACCTAGCACCATATGGCGCCCGGTACTATACCATAAATTCATGTTTTGGAGGGAAGCTTAGGGATTCGGACTTGGGAGTAGGAGAGTCAACCTAGATTTGTCTAAGGTTCATGTCGAAGCTTAAAATGAGGATTTTGGGGTCATCTCTTGGAGAAATTTCCATTCGGGAGGAAAATTTAGTCATCACGAAGGAAAATTTCCATTCTGGAGGAAATTTTATACACTGAGTTTGTCTTTCTTTCTTTTCTTCTTTCATTTATCTATACATTGAGTATGGAAATGTGATTGAACTTAAGATTTTCTTTGCATTTTGACATGATTTGTATTTAGACCCCTATTTTAGGGTGTTACTAATGCATGCTTAGTGTTTGATTACTTGCCTAGCTAGCGATTAGTTGAGATATGGAACCCGATTTGATCTCAGGAGGGTAGATTTGGTTAGACTTGCATTAGACACAAGGGTGCATGGAATTCCCGATACGTATCAGACAAACAAAAATCTGAAACATATTGGGCGTATCGAGGAATGTATCGGGGAACGTATCGGCTGTATTGGCTTTGTAACGCAAAACCAAAGGTTATGGGCTGATACTTGTATAAAAAGATTCAAAAAATATAAAAAATTATTATATTGTAGCTAAGTTAATTTGCTATAAATTCATGTAAAATCATGTTAAACTAACTAAGAAGACATATATGACAATTTTTAGTATTCGCTGACGGCTCTTTTATACTAGCTGACTAGTACTTAATTCTTTTAATTAATTACTTAGTAGGTAGTTCAAATTTTAAAAATAATATAACCAAATCCATTAATACAAATTATCATAAAATTTTATACTCAAAGAATCACAATAAAATCTGTAAAGTAATTCATTAAAAAAAGGAAGAGTTACAATGTGGATCAAAATTACAATCAGATGTAGACCAAATTCATTAATTCAAATTACCATAAAAATAACTAAAAAGTAGACAAATAAATTAACTTTTGAGTATCAATTTACTTAAACAACTAAGTAGCTAGGGATAAGTCTACTTTAAAGCAAGAATTGCAGTTTGCACTTTACATCCCTAATTATAAGTTGTTATTTGAGTTGAATAAAAAATTAATAATAAAAATTATTGAAGTTAATAATAGCAAATTTAACTTACTTTTGAATAGGTCCATACGAATTGTAGCCTCAACCACTCCAATTACCTTTCCAAGAGATTGGCCAAAAGAAAGGAAACTCTCTTCTCGCCATAACTCAATAGAAACACCATAGATTCGCATCCAATGCTGATGTCCTTTCGCCAATTCAGCTACTCTCCATTGTCCTAGACCCCATACTTTACATGTCTTGTCCTGAAATGCAATGGATTGTTCTTGTTTGTCTTGGAGCCATATCAACCAGGCATTCTGACCCATGTATGAGGTCTTAGGCTTGTTTGATATCCCCCATTTATTTCGAAGCTTTGTGCCCGACCTCAAACCTTCATTCGGCTCACTTGCATCTTCCAATACGATTGTTAACTCACTACTTCTGACTCCTGCATTCCACCTCGCTCTAGAAAATGTCAATCCCTTATTTTTTTTTTCCAGAGAGGTCGTCGGAGCTCTGGTCGTCTTCTCTAGCACCAGCGCACTAGCGCCGGCAACCTCTGCACATCTTCAACAAAATTGTCTTTTTGTTGGCGACAACAAATCCGATATAGTGAAGTGCCAATTTGACTTCGTCTCGCAGGATCAAGGTGATGTGTATGCGTGCATGGATTTTTCCAGTTCCTAACTTTGTGATCTTGACCTTCCTGCAACTGTTGTCATAGAAATTGTAGATCCCCGTCCCAAATCTCCCTGCTGATGATCGTGTCCAGCAGCATCCAACAAGAGCCCTAACTGTGTCGCGAAGACTTTTGCGATAGCGGCCAGGATCCTAATGAAGGATTTTCAGTTACCTGTTGTAGCAATCATCTTCAAACCTCTTCTCCAATGGGTCTTAACCCTATCCCTCGTCTCATTAAACTGGAAACTCGACTTCTCATGCTTCACGATTTTGGACTTCAATGGCTCCTTTGCCTTCTTTCACCGTCGCTGCACCACCAGCCAGTCTTCCTCGCTCCGCCCATTGCCTTCGCTGCCACTGCCACTCCCACCGCCGCCGCAGCCACCGCCGCTCTCCTGGTTGCCGATCACCAAGAGTGTTGTCGGGATATCGGAGGGAGGCGACCCTTGGAGTTGCTCTGTCTCGCGCACCTTAGGTCGCACCATTCTCTCGTGAAAACGGGAAGTGCAGTCGCTCGACATATAACTTCTCTAATTCATTAACCACTCCATTCGGGATAGATGACAAGTAATGAGCAGGAATGCCACTTAGGCAAGATTGAATTAATATTAACCTTTCAGCTTTGGACAATAATCTACCTTTCCACTATGATAGCCGTCTTTGAACTTTCTCCACCACATGATGCCAAAGTGGCCTATTAATTCGCCCTTGAAATAATGGGAGGCCTAAGTGTGTGTTGAGAAGAGTCCCAATAGAAAAACCTAGCAGATCTGCAATGCCTACAAGGGTGGCATGTGGCACATTGAAGCCAAAAACCTCGGTTTTGGACCAATTAACTATTTGCCCCGATGCAATTTCATACAACTTTATAGTGGTCTTCCATCTTGTCATCTGAAATATAATGGTATCATCAACAAACTGGGTCATCGGTGTGAGATTACTCGGGAGGACATTATCAAGCCACCCCAAAGAGAGGCCGGATTTCACTATACTCACTAGCCTTTCCCCTACAATGTTAAAGAGAAGAGGTGACAAAGGATCTCCCTGCCTGAGACCTCTAGTGCTCTTGAAGTACCCAAATACTCCATTCACTAGAAGAGAGAAGGAAACACTTGACACACATGACCTCATCCATATAAACCACCTCTTCCCAAATTCTATCTCAGCCATCATTGCCTCTAGGAAATCTCAATCCACTCTGCCAAATGCTTTCTCCAGATCGAATTTCAGTATGATCCTTGGTCTCCCGGATTTGACAAATCTATTTGCTACCTCTTGCACCAACATTGCTGCATCAAGTAGTTGTTTGCCTTGTATGAAGCCGGTCTGTTCCTTGTTAATAAGCCCAGGTAGGACTGTTTGAAGCCGAGATGATAGGATTCGGGGAATGATCTTGTACAGACTAAAAATTAGACTAATTGGACAAAAGTCCCTCACATGCTCCACCCCCTCTTTCTTTGGAATCAGCGCTATGAACGAGGCTCCCAAGCTTATATGTTATACCTCTTCCATAGAAACCATTCACCATTATTGTAACATTATCCCTCATGAAGTCCCATGCTTGGCTGAAGAATTCACGATTATATCCATCTGGGCCCAGTGCTTTATCTAGAGGAAAAGTTGTCACTGCATGCTCTATTTCCTCCAGTGTGAAGGGTGCTTCAAGCCGTGCTGCTGCTGCTCTTGATAGATGTGTCATTGGCATCCCACACATGGAATGTCTCATACCAGGCTCTGCTGAGTAAAGATATGCATAAAAGCTCACCAAAGAGTCAGTAATAGACGCATTATCAGAAGTAAGTTCTCCATTAACCATGAGAGAATTTAATAAGGGCAGAAGCTATAGCATGGAAGAAACAAGAATTAGCATTCCCTTCCTTCAGCCATTTATAACGAGCTCTCTGCTTCCAAACAATACAGTCATGTGCAACCAGGGATCTAAGGTCTCTAGATGCAAAGGCACGATCAAAAAATTCGATGTCCCTTCTCTACTTCCTTACTGCTTCCTTATGCTGTCCTTGCCCCCTCTTGTTCCACGCCTATCTGTCCCTCCATTATCTTCCCGTAACTATCTAATAAACTTCCCTCTCTTTCTCGTGAAGGATCCTTGGTTGTTCCACGTGTCCCCAATGTGGTCCCCCTTCGTCTCTAATATGTCTTCACAATTGGGGGTCTTTCAGGATTGAATCCAAGAACTCCGACAACAAATCCTCCATGAAGCCACTAAGCTAATGCTTAGATTCACAAAAAAACTCATAGTTATTAGAGGCTAATCCTCCATGAAACCACTAAGCTAATGCTCAGATTCACAAAAAAACTCATAGTTATTAGCGGCTAATCGTCCATGAGTCCACTAATCTACATCTAATGAAGCTGAAGTTATACTCCAAGAAGGCAAAAAACTGCTAAGACCATATTCAACAAGACAAATGCTCATTGAAGGCGACACAACCTTGACCAGCTGGGTGGAAAAAACAGCAACCATTCTTTGGAAATTCAAGCATGTCTTTCACAAAATATTATACATCACAGCACATTGGAACATAAATTTCTTTTGAAGTACACTGGAACATAAAATGGAACTCAGCACCAAGATCAACTTGTTCCACTGCTAACAAACTCGTACGAGTAGCAAACAAAGCTGCAATAGCAATTGGGAACATCTTCCACAGTGTACCAAGAGTTACATAGCTACACTACAGATGTAGTGATCCATTCTTGATTTCCAATCAAGCTAAAGCTCTGTATTATCAGAATACTTTGTAAAGAAAGACAATAACATTCTTTATTAATGAAAAAGAATAACATTCTTTATTAATAAAAAAGGAGATCATTATTCTCAAAAAAATAAACTAGCCTTCTTCTACATCTCTACCCATCTCTTCTTTTTCTCCTTATGCTTTTTCCTTTACTCCAGGATTTTTACTATAATCAAAGAGTACATATTAACATCCAATGTACCTTAACAAAGAAAATAGTAAAGTTTTACCTCTGCAAAATTCCTTTGAGTCGCAAAACCTGCATAGAAACAACTCCTAGTTGCAGCCTGCACAAGACAAGTTCCCAATCAACTCAAGCAATTGCAAACACCAACACCCATCATGGAAAGAGGATACCTTCCTTTCTTGGAAAATGAGAACTTCAATAAGAAGGAAAGTACATCCCAAAGTGGAGGATGTAGGCGAGAATGAGTTGAAAAGTTTTTTTTTTTTTTTGAAAAAGTGATGATTTTATTGCATTAATAAAAGAATTACAACACAATTGCCACTTTAGAGAATCTTGAAAATGAGAGACGGAAGTGGTGAACTGAGCAACACTGGCAAGCGACCGAGGGAGACAAAGCTTCCCGGTCTCGGCCAACATACTCACCTCCTTCCCGGCAATCGATGGAGATCGAAGACTCTACATGGACGTGGTGTATCTACAACAAATGTTTGCAGTTAAGATTCCGCAGAAAAGTGCTCTTCGAAGAACTTTTATTCGGATCTCGACAGAAACACTAAAAGAAGTCATTGATGGCATCAGGTGTGTGACGCAGAACTGTGTTCCGGGCAAGAAAGAGGTCATGGGAGATGAAAGTTTCGCTTTCGAGACTTACATGGATGGAGATAACCTACTGCGCAAACTGCTGGAAATCAAAGTAGGGAGACTGGCAATGGCTGTTGACGAAGTTGTTGGTGGTGCAAAGGAAGTTAACGACGAGGGACTTATTCCATCCCACACTAGAAGTTGGAAGCAAGGAAGAACACTAGCCCCTGCCAACCCCCCCTTAAGCACACTTCCCACACTGCTAGCAGACACAAAAAGCACCTCGATAAATCCAATCCAAGTCAAAATGTTTAATGGGCAAATAGTCGCTAAGGCTGCATGAGAAGATGGTAATTAAAGAAGTCACAGTGAAAGGTATTCCAACACACTTATGGTGCATTGAAGTTTTCAACGCCCTGCTTCACCTGGCAAGCCAAATCCAAGTGGATGAACGTGAAATTTGTGGAGACAGGATAGACATTCTCAAGGCAAAAATCTCCCCACACAGTTCCTTTCCTAGACGACTGAAGATAGCAATACAGACTGGCAAGCACGTATTCCATGCCCTCATTGAGGAAATCGAAAAGGAGGTCGAGAAAGAAGAAGACAAAGCTAGAAGCTTTCGTAGCCAAAAGCCATACAGCGAAACAAAAGCCCACAAGAAGAAAATTAGACAAAAGCACCAGAAAGCTGTATGGAGACGAAAGACGACGAAGACCGGAGACACGTCGGAGATGGAGAAGGCACTGGCATAGCCGTTGAATCCCGATGAGATAGAAACGGTAAAGTTGGTGGATGAGGGAGATGTTGGGCCAAATATAGAAATAGCGCTGGGATCAGACACAACCACAGAGGGCAGCTAGCATTGAAAGACCTCGATATACTGAAAACCTATCTATTGAGTTCATAACTCCGACTTGGCAAGGTAGTGAACTCAACCGAGTCGACTCGACCACAGAGGGCAGCTACCATTGAAAGACCTCGATATACTGAAAACCTATCTACTGAGTTCATAACTCCGACTTGGCAAGGTAGTGAACTCAACTGAGTCGACCGAGTTGACTCGGAGTCACAACCCAGGCAAGGAAAAGAAGTTATCGTAACTCACAAGGCGCGGCAAGCTAGCTTGTCTTCAACCTATGTCAAATCATATGTGAGACTCAGCCCCGATGTTGGGCCAAATATAGAAATAGCGCTGGGATCAGACGCAACCACAGAGGGCAGCTAGCATTGAAAGACCTCGATATACTGAAAACCTATCTATTGAGTTCATAACTCCGACTTGGCAAGGTAGTGAACTCAACCGAGTCGACTCGACCACAGAGGGCAGCTACCATTGAAAGACCTCGATATACTGAAAACCTATCTACTGAGTTCATAACTCCGACTTGGCAAGGTAGTGAACTCAACTGAGTCGACCGAGTCGACTCGGAGTCACAACCCAGGCAAGGAAAAGAAGTTATCGTAACTCACAAGGCGCGGCAAGCTAGCTTGTCTTCAACCTATGCCAAATCAGATGTGAGACTCAGCCCCGATGAGGAAGTGGATGTGCCCCACACTGCAAGGCTCACTAGCTCAACCCTAACCCTTCATGCACGAGGTACGACTCCATTACCACTCTCCCCCTTCTCACCTTTTGCTCCACAAATGATGGCTTTAGGAAGGCCCCCCAATGCATTCCGCTTCACATATCAAAGAAGACGGATCGAACGACCCTCTGTTGTTCAATTGCTTGACGAAAGGCTAGAAAACTCAAGCTCGGAGAGGGCTCGTCTACACATAAATATATCGGAAGCTACTGAGGAAGATAATGATCTCGAAAAAAGGGTCGGCCAGGAAAATCTGAGAATACAGTAATGTGTTTAGTATGAATGTTGCAGACATAGAAGTATGGCAGAAAAATAGGGCAGCAACCGCCAGGCATGAAGAAAGAAAAGAGGACCCATGAACATTATTTCCTGAAACGTGAGAGGTCTGGGATCTTCCCGAAAGTAGGCAGTGATAAAAGAAGTTCTGAAAAACAACAGAGTAAAATTAGCTCTCCTTCAGAAGACGAAATTATCTGAAATTAACAGAGCACTGGTCAAAGAAATCTAGCAGAATGCAAGACCTGAATGGTTAGATATGGAAGCAGTGGGTACCTCTGGCTTAAGTTAATAGACTGGGACGATAATGAGCTGGAGCTAATTGAGGCAGAAATAGGGCTGCACACACTAGCAGCACATTTTTGCTTTCGAACAAGCAATACTCACTGGGTTGTGTTGTCAATATACGGCCCTACAAATCAAGCAGAGCGCCCTGCATTCTGGAATGAAATTTAGCCATACTACAACTTTGGTCGCTCCCCTGAATCATAGGGGGTGATTTCAACACTGTCAGATTTATATCAGATAAAAGTGGGGGTAACCAGAGGTTAAGTACAGCTGCAAGGGAGTTTAATAAGCTCATTGATGATCTTTCCCTCATTGACCCCCCAATGTCAGGAGCCAATTTTACTTGGACAAATGGGAGGGCTCAGCTCATCCTTGCTAAACTAGACAGATTCCATTCAAATTAGCAGTGGCTAGAATACTGCCCAGACCTGTCTCTGACCATGCTCTCATTCTATTGGACGTTAATGAGCTGGAGCTAATTGAGGAAAGCTGGCTACTCGAAGAAGATTTTATGAACCTGGTAAAGAACTGGTGGTTCGAAATGGCAGTCAATGGCACTGCAGCTCTCCGTTTCTGCCAGAAACTCAAAACTCTAAAGCTTAAAATAAGAGAATGGGCCAAGGACAGTAAATTCAATTATAAAAAGGAGAAGATCCATTTGCTAAGCAAAATCACTGGTTATGACGGTATATAAGAGCAGCAAGGACATCTTTCTGCCACGGAGAATCTGAAGAGAGGTATACTAAAAGAAGAATATGAAAGGATTCATTAAGTGCAAATAAGATGGAAACAAAGGGCAAGGTACAAGTGGCTCAAAGAAGGGGATGGTAACTCAAGTTTTTTCATGCTATTGCATCGGTGCGCAAAAGGAGAATTCGCAAATCATGCTTAAAAATAGATGACCAGATTTTGTTTTGAACTCGCGTAAATTTTATTGCTGAAAAAGATATACAAAATCAGAGCATGTTACATAAGAGAGCTAGCTACCAGTGAACAACAGTGTTACAAATTAGGTAAGTACAACAGCTAGATCATCTTTTGAGACACCTTCCTTGGCTAAGCTGAAAATAGATGACCAGATCACTGAGAAAAAAGAGCAAATTGTAGAGGGCTTCACCAAGTACTACACATCACTATATACTGAAATTCCCACACATAGACTCTTCCCTCAAGAGCTGGACCTACCACAACTTAGCTCACAAGCTGCCATTGGCCTGGAAGCCCCTTTCACAGAAGAAGAAATTGAAAAGGCAGTCATGAATATGCCCAATGATAAGGTTGGGTTCACATGTGCTTTTTACAAAGTAGGGTGGGACTTTATTAAACAGGACTTAATCGAACGAATTTTTTGCAGAATTCCATGAAAAGGGCATCACTGCCAAATGCATGGGGGCATCTTTTATTGCCCTGGTCCCAAAGAAAGAAGGAGCAAATACACCATAGGATTTCAGACCAATAAGTTTAATCTCCAGCCTCTATAAGATCATTTCCAAGGTGTTAGAAACAAGGTTACGACAGGTGATGGCTGAAATTATAAGCCCAAATCAAACAGCCTTTATCAAAGGCTGACAGATCCTTGACTCTGCCCTCTTGGCGCATGAACTTATACATCCATTTTCCAAAAGCAATTCCAAAGGGGCTTTACTTAAGTTGGACTTCGAAAAAACCTTTGATAAGGTAAGTTGACTATTCCTAGATGAAGTGATGAGTACAATGGGTTTCCCTACTAAATGGAAGCATTGGATAAGTCAGTGCATCTCCTCGGCATGTTTCTCAATCCTAATTAATGGGACGGTCTTTCATTTTTTCAAGAGCAGCAGAGGTTTAAGGCAGGGGGATCCACTCTCCCCTCTACTCTTCAACATTGCAAGTCAAGTGCTATGTTCCATGATGTACACAGGGCACGAATTGGGCTGAATTTCTGGTTTTGCAGTGGATAATCAGCTAAAAATACCATTCTTCAATTCGCGGATGACACAATAGTGTTATGCCAAAGCTCTAAGGCACAGATACTAAATGTTAAAGCACTGTTACAGCTGTATTGAATGGCATCAGGACAAAGCATAAATTGGATAAAGTCAGGCACTAGTGGCATAAATTGCTGCACCTTAGAAGAACCATTGCTAGCAGAGATACTTGGATGCAAAGTTCTAAATCTAGCAAATACCTATCTGGGCCTCCCCCTTTTCACGGGTAGATTACTAAAGCAGTTTTGGCAAGCAATGCTGGCAAGTGTCAGAAAAGATTGGGCTAAAGCTTTCATGGCCAATGTAGTCAAGCACTGGGGAGTGCCGGCTACCATTGTAAGTGACCGAGATCCGCATTTCACTGGTAAGTTCTGGACATAACTCTTTCAGTTGTTGGGCACAACGCTCAACTTTTCTACAAGTTTCCACCCCCAGACGGACAGGCAAACGGAACGCGTCAATGCAATTCTGGAGAAGTATTTGCGACACTATGTGGCTGCAAATAAGACAAACTGGCCTGAGCTGCTCGATGTGGCCCAATTTTCTTACAATTTGCAATGCAATGAGTCTACCGGAAGCACCCCTTTTCAACTTGCAACCGATAGACAACCAACTCTCTCCGTCAATGTGATTCCGAACAAGTCACGCAAGAGCCCATCCGCACTCCGGCTGGCCAAGCAGTGGAAAGAGTGCATGGAGTTGGCTCACACATACATCCACAAGGCAACCAAGCAAATGAAGAAGTTTGATGATCGCAAGAGGCGGCATCTTGAGTTCCAAGTCGGACTTGGTATTGGTGAAAATGCAACCGGATCAATTTCGTGCATTGCGCACTAAGAACAAGGGGATCATTAAGCAGTACGAGGGACCGTTTTCCATCATCCGGCGCATAGGTAAGCTGGCTTACAAAGTGCAACTTCCAAAGAAGCATCGGATACATAACGTATTTCACGTTTGTAACTTAAAGTCATTTCACTCTGACCCGGACCCTTCCCGCATTGCACCTCCCCGAGCTCCCATATTTGTAAGCACTACCTTACCCCACAAGCTGGAGTGCGTAATAGCAGATCGAGAGGTTCGTCATAAGCGATGGCCACGGAAGGTGGAGTACTTGATCAAGTGGCGGGGAATTCCAGAATCGGAGGCAACTTGGCATGAAGCGGCAGAACTGCGGCAGTTCGAGAAGGAGATTGTCGAGTACCGTGAAGGCAATGCAACAAGGGCGTTCACATTATCCCTGCGGGAGCATGAAATGCAGCGCAATAGCGCAATGCAACATGTGCGCGACGAGCCAGCAGAGTTTGGCGCGCAGGACATTGCAGCGGACGCGCGCGCGCATGCGGAGCTCGCTTGACAAAGGGGTTGCGCAGGGCAAAAACAACCATGCAGTCGTGGGGCAGCTAGGGGCTCATGGTGCAATGTTTTGGTGCACCCAGCAATGACATGAAAACTAACTTGACACACCTTGAGGTGGCATGCAAGGTGGCATTTAAGTGGCATGCAACATGGCACATAGGTGGCACGCATGAGGTGGCATAGACCATTTCAAGGAGTAGTTTGGGTCAAATAACTCCCCCCTCCATGTAAGGAGTAATTCCTTATTCTTTGCTTTGACTTAGGAGGTAGTTTTGCTCTCGTTTGGCCTATAAAATGACCATGTACAATATTTGTAAGTAGGGGATACTTTTGCAACTCAATTTAAGAGTCTTTTACCTCCTAATCCCGAATTCTCACATTGAGCCTCCATTCTAGAGGGCTTAGAAGCTTAGAACGGAGAGTTCTTAAGCGTTTCCTTCATCGGTAGGCTGACTAACTCCTTGGAGAAGCTTGGAGTTAGGCCGGGCGCTGCAGAAGATTGACTTTGCGCAATGTTTTCGGCCTTGTCGAATCTAGCCGCGTGACAATTGGTATCAGAGCTCACATCCATGGCAGCATCCGAAGTAGAAATCGATCTCCAAACAAGGCAGCCGAAGGGCAAAGAGAAGCTCACAAGAGCTGAGCAGCGTCTGTTGTCCCTTGAGGAGCGGCTGGAGAAGTTGGAGTCGGCACGACAAGAGTATCCGCATAGTTTCGGTGGTAAGCAACTTCAGTCCAGACTTTATGAACGAATTGAGGGAGTATGTCCATAGCACATTCGCTGTGCTACGGGCAAACATGGATGAACAGGTTGAAAGATTGAGGAACCAGAGGGAAGATTTGGAGGAGAACAAAGGAAACATGGAAGCCTTGAAGGGGGACATGGAAGAGATCCAAGTACGTTTTGGGATGATAGAACGTGTTTTCCACAATGGAGGTGCAAACGTGTCTGGAAAAGGGACCAAGATCAAAATGCCCAAGCCAAAGCCGTTTGACGAATCTTGAGACCCCAAGCGCATAGATAACTTTCTATGGCAAGTGGAGAAATATTGCAAGACTTCCAGAGTCACTGACGAGGAACAAAAGGTAAGCACTGTATCTTTGTTTCTTGTCGATGATGCCATACTTTGGTGGAGAAGAAGAGAAGCGGATATGGAATCCGGCACCGCATCCGTAGAGACTTGGGAGCAGTTCAAGAAGGAACTGAAAGCCCAGTTCTATCTGGAGGATGTGGATTACAAAGCTCGCAAAGAGTTGAGAGCTTTGAAGCAAATCGGTACTATTAAAGAGTATGTAAGTAAATTCAACTCTTTGATGCTAAAAAATCCTGACATGCTTACCTATGCTAGGGTGCGCCCGTGGGTGGAGAATAAGCTACGGAGGCGTGAAGTGAAGACTTTGGCCTCAGCCATGTCCACAGTCGAACGCTTAAAGGAGTTTGAGAGGAAGTCCGAGGGGAATTCCAAGAGCTCCAACGGCGAGGACCCGAAGAAGCAAGAGAAGAAATTTGAGAAGAAATTCGAGAAGAGGGACTCAAGCCAAAGCTACAGATTTGACGAGAGAAAGAAGAAGGGAGACAAACGTAACTCCTTTAGGCTGCTAAGCTATTTTATTTGTGATGGAGATCACATGGCTAAGGACTGCCCGAAAAAAAAGAAGTTGAATACATTGGTGAATGAGAACGACAAAGCAGAGCAACATGGAGAAGAAACTCGTATAGGCTCCATGATGATGCTCAATGTCGTCCACTCTCAAGTCAAGCAAACCATAACTTCCTCGGTAAGGTCCCGTCGAGAACTTTTTGTCGATATGCATGTGCAAGGTGGTAGTGCGAAGGTCATGGTTGACACTGGCGCGACGCACAACTTCATGGCGGAAGAAGAGGTCAAGCGCTTGCGACTACGCTGGACTAAGGATGGGAACACCATGAAGGTTGTTAACTCTGTAGCCAAGGCGATTTGTGGAGTGGCGAAAGATGTTAAAGTTAAAGTTGGTAAGTGGGAAGGCGCAGTAAATTTCACCATTGTACCGATGGACGACTTTAACGTCATCTTGGGGTTCATTTTTTTTTTTTTTTGAGGAATTTGCTATTTATTGAATATATGAGAAATTAATTTACAAAGGGTGGGGTCACTCTCACAATAGGAGCCGAGAGTTGAGTCCCCTCTTTAGCTAAAGAATCCGCCAAGGAATTGGCGAATCTAGGAGTACAATGCCACTCATGAACAAATGTGGAAGTCAAAAATGAGATTTCTCTAAATATATATAGGAACCTCCACGGGGGAGCCGAGGTTTGCTTGCACCAGCCAATGACATTGCTAGAGTCACCTTCAATCAGTAAGGTACCGAAGAAGCAATTCTGGAAATGCCTTAGCGCGTGGAGAACACCATGTACTTCAGCCGAGGTGGAGTCTTCAATCCCAATAGGACCAGCATAGGACATGAGGATATCACCTTCTGAATTCCGGAACACCCCCCCATAACCAGCTGGGCCGGGGTTACCTAGTGAAGATCCATCGAAGTTGACTTTGATACTACCTGCCGGTGGAGGAATCCATGTTGCTGGATTCCCGAGTACTAGCAAGCCGGTTGAAGAGGGTCCTTGGTCAAGTGATCAGCAAGCATCAATCAGCCTTCGTACAGGGAAGGCAAATTCTGGATTCGGGAATAATCCTCCACGAGCTAGTACATCAATATAGTAAGAAGAAAGAAAGGGGGGCAATCTTGAAACTGGACTTCCAGAAGGCCTTTGATAAGGTTAACTGGTGCTTTCTTGACAAAATAATGGAGAAAATGGGTTTTCCTCAACAATGGAGAAGATGGATTAGCAGCTGCATCTCATCGGCTCGTTTCTCTCTCATTTTGAATGGGACAGTCAAGAGTTACTTTAAAAGCAGTAGGGGGTTGAGGCAAGGGGACCCCCTCTCCCCCTTACTGCTTAATATAGTCAGTGAAGGACTTTGTGCAATGATCTTAGAAGGGCAAGAAAAAAGATGGTTATCAGGACTCTCCATCAAGAACCTACATGTCCCTATCCTGCAGTTCGCTGATGACACAGTTCTACTATGCCAAGGCACTAATGAACAGATGCTAAACACAATTGCAGTCCTAAATCTGTATCAGATTGCATCAGGCCAGAATATAAATTGGGAGAAGTCCAGCATGCTGGGCCTCAACATAGAAGATGGACTAGAAGAACACATGAGAAGAATTCTTGGATGCCCCAAGATGATCTTACCATCGACTTACTTAGGACTGCCATTATATCAAGGCAGAGCCACAAAGCAATTATGGAACAATGTTATAGAGCGCTGCCAGAAAAGACTCGAGACATGGAAAGGTAAGTTCCTCTCCCATGCCGGGAGAGCAACCCTCATAAAAGCCACTCTTGCAGGTATACCAACCTATTGTATGTCCCTAATGGAGTGCCCAGCAAGTGTGGTGAAGAAGTTAGAAGCAATTCAACAAAAATTCTTATGGTGCGGATCTGAAAACTATTTTAAGTACCCCTTGGTAAAATGGGAGACAGTTTGCAAACCAAAGAGAGAAGGTGGCTTAGGGATAAGGCGCATAAAAGCTACAAATTCTGCTCTTTTAGCAAAATGGGTGTGGAGGTATGCAAAGGAAAAAAGTGCGCTAAGGAGACAAGTGCTGGATACAAAGTATGGAAGCACACAGAATAAGTGGTTGCCCAGGAAATGCTCAAATAGCACAATGTCAAGTCTTTAGAGAGGAATTATGAAGAGAGCACCAGAAGTAATCGGGCAAATAAGATTTCATGTTAGGACAGGCACCAAAGTAAATTTCTGGACAGATGTTTGGGTTGGACAAACCTCTCTCTCAGCATCCTTCCCTGCGGTATTCCATCTGAGCCGCAATAAAGAAGTTAAAGTATCTAGCATAATGAGCAACAATATTCTTGCAGGCCGGGACCTCCAGCCGAGAAGAGACCCTCAAGGAAGAAGTTATATAGGTAGCAGAACTCTTACAACTCCTTGATAGACAAATATATGCCAAACTCTGGAGTGGATGAAATCATCTGGGCTCCGGAACCAGATGGAGAATATACTGTTGCCTCATACTACAAACTGTCACAACCAGCTGCAAGCCCCTCTCCAAGTGGTACTTACCACAGTTGGAAGCTAATAGCACCAGCAAAGGTGAAACAATTCATCTGGACAGCAGGCCATAGGAAAATTTTGACATGCGACGAATTGGAGAAAAGAGGTCAGCCTATTATCAACTCATTATGTAAGCTCTGCAGTGGCACGGAGGAGTCTTGCGACCACCTACTAATGCACTGCCCTTTTAGCAGCAAAGTGTGGGCAGGAATGCTGAAGATATTCAAGGTCAGTCTCTGTATGGCAGCATCTTTCCAGCTCCTCATAGAGCAATGGTCAACGAGCCCTCTCCCTTATTGGGGAAAGATCCTATGGAAAGCTACTCTGGCAACAATCCCATGGCAACTCTAGAAGGAGAGAAACAATAGAACATTTAATGGTAAGGAAAACATGGTGGGGGGACTAGTAGAAGCTGTAACCAGAAATGTATTGATATGGACTAAAAGCATACATGGCCTGCCACCTCTCCCCCTCCCTGTGCTTAAGAGATTTTGGAGCAGTGTAATACAGTTCACAGCACCAAAACCCCCTAACATGGTCCAATGGAAACCCCACCCCGTTACCCCTAGTTAAGTTAAACTTCGACGGATCTGCTATAAGGAATCCGAGCCAAGCAGGTGTGGGAGGAGTCATAAGGGATAGCGCAGGTGAAATTCTTATGGCATACTCAGGTCCTGCTGGGATATGTAGGTCAAATGTAGCAGAAGCAAAAGCTCTACTGACTGGGATCAAATTATTAAAGCAAATGCAAGCCACCTCAGCGAAGATAGAAGGAGACTCCCAGCTAGTAATTGGATGGGCCAGAAAACCAGGGTCTGCCCCTTGGGCAATGAGAAGCATCTTCGATGAAATCTATGATATTGTTCGAGATTGGAGAATAGCTTGGATGGCAACCCCGAGATCAGCCAAATCTTTGGCTGATAAACTTGCTAAAGCAGGGGTCTCAGCAAATGGCATGAACGTTAGCCACTCCTTACAGCAAAATCTCTAAAGAGATTAAGAGGACTCTGTCCAATGTAATACTAATGTACTCTACCTCATTGTACTAGTATTTGTATTACACGATTAATAAAAGCTTCAACATTCTCAAAAAAAATTACTACCGGCGTTTCATCAAAAGTTTTTCAGTCTAAGTTGCACCATTCACCGACTTGCTGAAGGAGAGGAGGTGCTGGTCCCCCAAGTGCTAAAAGGCATTCGACGAATAGAAGCGGGCAGCGACGTAGGAACCTGTGCATCAGCTTGCTGATTTCAGTAAGCCTTTTCAGGTACTGACTGATGCTTCAGATTTTGCTATAGGTGGGGTGTTTGAGCAAGATGGACACCTAATAGCCTACGAGAGCCGCAAACTCAACGAGACAGCCGAGATACACTGTCCAAGAGCGAGAAATGACTGCCATAGTGCATTGCCTACGCACTTGGCAACACTACTTGCTCGGTTCGCGGTTCGTAGTCTTGACGGACAACGTGGCTTCAAGCTATTTCCTCACCCAACAAAAGCTCAGTCCCAAACAAGCCCGTTGGCAAGATTTCCTTGTTGAATTTGATATGATGCTCGAGTACAAGCCTGGCCAAAGCAACAATGTAGCTGATGCCTTAAGTCGCAGAGCGGATCTTGTGGTTTTGCATATGATTGCCTCCTTCACTCAGGTCAGTACCAATCTTGCTGATCGCATTAAGGAAGGTTTGCGACTACCCCCAAGCGCGAAACGTAGTGGAGGCAGCAGCACTAGGTGGCACGCGCAAGTTCTGGATCATTGACAGCTTGGTGCGCACGCAGGGCGGGCGCGTATATGTCCCGAAACACTGTGGCTTGCGAAGGGAGCTTATGCGAGAGCATCACGATACCCCATGGGCGGGGCATCCAGGACAAAAACAGACCCTTGCCTTATTGGAACACAACTTTTATTGGCCAGGTATGGAAGGAGATGTTGAACAATTTGTAAAAACTTGTTACATCTGCCAACAAGATAAAGTAGAACGGGTCAAGCCCGGGGGATTGCTAGATCCCTTACCAATTCCCAAGCATCCGTGGGACTCTGTTTCCATGGACTTTATCTTGAGGTTGCGACATACCGGAGGCCTTGGTTCTATCATGGTCGTGGTGGACCGTTTCTCAGAGTATGGACTCTTTACAGCTGTTTCGGCGGACTGCACAACAGAAGTAGCGTCGAAAGCTTTCATGACCAATGTAGTAAAGCATTGGGGAGTGTCGGCTACCATTGTGACCAAGATCCGCGTTTCATTGGTTAGTTCTAGACAGAACTCTGTTAGTTGTTGGGCACAACGCTCAACTTTTCTACGAGTTTCCACCCTCAAATGGACGGGCAAACGAAACGCGTCAATGCAGTTCTAGAGGAGTATTTGCGACACTTTGTGGCTGCAAATCAGACACACTGGCCTGAGCTGCTCGATGTGGCCCATTTTTCTTACAATTTGCAACGCAGTGAGTCTACCGGAAGCACCCCTTTTCAGCTTGCAACTAGCAAACAACCAACTCTCCCCGTCAGTGTGATTCTGAACAAGTCACTCAAGTGCCCATCCGCACACCGGCTGGCCAGTGGAAAGAGCGCATAGAGTTGGCTCGCTCATACATCCACAAGGCAACCAAGCTTATGAAGAAGTTTAATGATCGCAAGAGGCGGCATCTTGAGTTCCTAGTCGGGGACTTGATATTGGTGAAAATGCGACTGGAGCAATTTCGTGCATTACGCACTAAGAACAAGGGGCTTATTAAGCGGTACAAGGGACCGTTTCCCATCATCCGGCGCATAGGTAAGCTGAATTACAAAGTGCAGCTTCCAAAGAAGTATCGGATACATAACGTATTTCACGTTTGTAACTTAAAGCATTTCACTCTAACTCGGACCCGAACCCTTCCCGCATTGACCTGGACCCTTCCCGCATTTGACCCGGACCCGGGTCAGTGAAATGGCTTTAAGTTACAAACGTGAAATACATAATGTATATGATACTTCTTTGGAAGCTGCACTTTGTAAGTCAGCTTACCTATGCGTCGGATTATGGGAAACAATCCCTTGTACCGCTTAATGAGCCCCTTGTTCTTAGTGCACAATGCACGAAATTGCTTCGGTTGTATTTTCAGCAATACCAAGTCCCCGACTTGGAACTCAAGATGTCGCCTCTTGCGATCATCAAACTTCTTCATTAGCTTAGTTGCCTTATGGATGTATGTGCGAGCCAACTCCATGCGCTCTTTCCGCTGCTTGACCAGCCTGTCTGCGGATGGGTTCTTGCGTAACTAGTCTGGAATCACATTGACGGGGAGAGTTAGTTGTCTGTCGATTGCAAATTCACAAGGGGTGCTTCCAGTAGACTCACTGTGTTGCAAATTGTAAGAAAACTCGGCCAAATCGAGCAGCTCAGGCCAGTTTGTCTGATTTGCAACCACAAAGTGTTGCAAATACTCTAGAATTGCATTGACGCGTTCCGTTTGCCTATCCGTCTGGGGGTGAAAACTCGTAGAAAAGTTGAGCGTTGTGCCCAACAACTGAAAGAGTTTTGTCCAGAACTTACCAGTGAAACGCAGATCTTGGTCACAATGGTAGCCGGCACTCCCTAGTGCTTTACTACATTGGCCATGAAAGCTTCCGCCGCTTCTTCTGCTATGCAATCCGCCGAAACAGCAGTAAAGACTCCATACTTAGAAAAACGGTCTACCACGACCATGATAAAAGCAAGGCCTCCGGTATGCGCAACCCCAAGATAAAGTCCATGGAAACGGAGTTTCGCGGGTGTTTGGGAATTGGTAAGGGATCCGACAATCCCCCAGGCTTGACCCGCTCTACTTTATCTTGTTGGCATATGTAACAAGTTTTTACAAATTGTTCAACATCTCCTTCCATACCAGGCCAATAGAAGTGTTCCAATAAGGCAAGGGTCCGCTTCTGTCCTTGATGCCCCGCCCATGGGGTATCATGATGCTCTCGCATAATACGAGTCTCTTCTCCATGTTGCTCTGCTTTGTCGCTCTCATTCACTAATGCATTCAACTTCTTTTTCGACCATGTGTTGTCCATCACAAATAAAACAGCTTAGCGGCCTAAAAGACTTACCTTTGTATCCCTTCTTCTTTCTCTCGTCAAATCTGCTGCTTTGGCTCGAGTCCATTTTCTCGAATTTTTTCTCAAACTTCTTCTCTTGCTTCTTCGGGTCCTCGCCGTTGGAGGACTTGGAATTCCCCTCGGTCTTCTTCTCAAACTCCATCAAATGTTCGGCCGTGGACATGGCTGAGGCCAAAGTCTTCACTTCGCGCCTCCGTAGCTCATTTTCCACCCACGGGTGCACCCCCAGCAAGAAAAGAGAATAACTTGTCCTGGTCGGACATGTCAGGAATTTGCAGCATCAAATAGTTGAATTTACTTACATACTCTTTGATCGTACTGGTTTGTTTCAAAGCTTTCAACTCTTTGTGAGCTTGGTAATCCACATCCTCCGAATAGAACTGGGCCTTGAGTTCCTTCTTGAGCTGCTCCCAAGTCTATGGATGTGGTGTCGAATTCCATATCCGCTTCTTTTCTTCTCCACCAATGAGTGGCGTCATCGACAAGAAACAAAGATAAAGTGCTTACCTTTTGTTCCTCGTCAGTGACTCTAAAAGTCTAGAAGTATTTCTCCAATTGGCATAGAAAGTTATCTATCATCCCAAAACGTACTTGGATCTCCTCCATGTCCCCCTTCAAGGCTTTCATGTTTCCTTTGTATTCCTCCAAATCTTCCCTCAGGTTCCTCAATCCTTCAACCTGTTCATCCATGTTTGCCCATAGCACAGCGAATGTGCTATGGACATCCTCCCTCAATTCGTTCATAAAGTCTGGACTGAAGTTTCTTACCTCCGAAACGATGCGGACACTCTTGTCGTGCCGACTCCAACTTCTCCAGCCGCTCCTCAAGGGACAACAGACGCTGCTCAGCTCTTGTGAGCTTCTCTTTGCCCTTCGGCTGCCTTGTTTGGAGATCGATTTCTACTTCGGATGCTGCCATGGATGTGAGCTCTGATACCAATTGTCACATGGCTAGATTCGACAAGGCCGAAAACACAGCGCAAAGTCAATCTTCTGCAGCGCGCGGCCTAACTCCAAGCTTCTCCAAGGAGTTAGTCAGCCTACCGATGAAGGAAACGCTTAAGAACTCTCCGTTCTAAGCTTCTAAGCCCTCTAGAATAGAGGCTCAATGTGAAAATTCGAAATTAGGAGGAAAAACTCTTCTATTGAGTTGCAAAAGTATCCCCTACTTACAAGTATTATACATGGTCCTTTTATAGGCCAAAAGAGAGCAAAACTACCTCCAAAGTCAAAGCAAAGAATAAGGAATTACTCCCTACATGGAGGGGGGAGTTATTTGACCCAAACTACTCCTTGAAATGGTCTATGCCACCTCATGCTTGCCACCTATGTGCCATGCTGCATGTCACTAAAGAGCCACCTTGCATGCCACCTCAATGTGTGTCAAGCCAGTTGTCATGTCATCGCTAGGTGCACCAAAACGTTGCCCCATGAGCCCCTAGCACCCCACGACTACATGGTTGGGTTTGCCCTGCGGAACCCCTTTGTCAAGTGAGCTCCGCATGCGCACGCGCGTCCGCTGCAATGTCCCTGCGCGCCCTACTCTGCTGGCTCGTCGCGCGCATGTTGCATTGCGCTATTGCGCCGCATATCAAAAGGACTCCTCTTAACTCAAGCAGGTAGGACCATTTTAATTAAGTCAGTACTGACTGGAATTCCAGCCTACGAGTGTCTCAAATAAACTTGAAGCAATACAGAAAATTTTTATGGTGCGGAGCCCAAGACAAATTCAAATACCCTCTGGTGAAATGGCCAACTGTGTGTAAACCAAAGGAATTGGGGGGATTAGACGTACGAAGAATCCAAGTGGTTTTTTTTTTTTTTTTTTTTTGAAATGGAGTCTTTCATTGATAGTATAATGCACATTATGCTACATGTGGCTTTTCTCAAAGACTTACACAAAAGTTGTTATGTTCTACAATAAGGGAGTTCCTAGTGACTCCAGCTTTAGCTAATTTATCCACTTCCGAGTTGGCTGATCGTGGTATTCTCCTCCATGCTATTCGCCACTCTTATGGTATCGTGTATTTCATCAAAATGGCTTTTAAGTCTCCACGGAGGGGGGCACTACTTGCTTGCCCAAGAGATGACCAAGGTTGAGTCCCCTTCAATGACTAGTGGACTCGGAGAGTGACTTTGTATAGCCTTATCCCTTCAAGCAATGCTAGTGTCTCTGCTCCATTCTAGGCGTCATGGCCTGCTGTACCTGCAAATGAAAATAAGGTGTTACCTTCCAATCTCTTACTACTTCCCCTATACCTGCTATAGTGGTGAATTATGCACTCCTGGCCAAGTGGTCTTGGAGATATATAACTGAAAATGGGGCTCTATGGAAGTCTCTGATCATGGCCAAGTATGGGCAAGCAAGGCACTGCTGACTACCAAAATGTAGCACTGCCCAAATATCTAAAGTATGGAAAGCAACATTATCAAAGGTGGAATTTATAAGGAAGCACATAAGATTTCATGTAAGGTCTAGTGAAAAAGTAAAGGCATGGGAAGACTGCTGGTTGGGTAAAGCTCCACTCAAAGGCATACAGCCAGCTATCTATTCCCTTACCAGGAATAAGCAAATCTCTGTACAAGACTCAAAGGGTTCTGACAGCAGCACATGGAACGTAAATCTGAGAAGAGGTTTAAATGATATGGAGGCATCGAAGCATCTGAAATTCTGTCCAAGTTAATGTCCACATATCAGTCAACAAGAGGGGAGGATGAGATCATATGGACCCCATGCTCCTCGGGGCAATTCTCAGTAGCATCAGCATATTCTACATTGATGCAACCTCAGCCAGTGCAGGACAGCTCAGCAAGAACTACATGGAAACTACCTTGCCCAAGAAAGATTCATGGACTTCTCATGGGATTACTGACCTTCTACTTTCAAAGAGAAGTGGGAGCCTGAATAAATGAATGTCTCTCATGGGACACAATTTGTGGGGAACCCAGATTGGAGAAAGGAATGTGTAAATCTTCCTACTACACATCCTTCAGATTTCCCCCAAATTGGGGGTCACAGGAGAACAACATCCCTATATAGAGGATCTGCCTATCAGCCATCTAAACAGGCTGGTTTGATAGCTCGCAATTTTGTAGAGCCTTGGAAATTCCTCGCAAAGTAATGGCTAGCCAGCCATCTGTCTGTCCAGTCCTTGGTAGGGTTTCCAATACTCGCAAATAGTTGCGACCGTGGCAAAACAGTGTCTGAGATATGAGCAATTTTGCCCAATTTGGAGACAGTTTCCAGCCTACTGTGATTCCTCCAATTCTTTTATTCCTGAATAGTAAAAATCCAGGCCCATCTGTTCATGAAGGCCTTACTGATGTCAGTCACCTGGTGGATTCCAATTCCACCAGCATCCTAAACTTCAAAAGTGTCTCCGGCTGACAAGAAGAATCAGAAACTTGCTATGCCTCCTATAAAAAGTGCATTTCCAAATTCTAAATTTTGCTTGCGATACTGGCGGGACAGTGGAAGGGGGATGTCAAAATGCCAGCTAAGGCAGACTTAAGGAGCATAAACCTCCCAAATTTAGAGGTTTCCCATACAGGTTGACAACCTCATTCCCAACAGCACTTGTCCCATAGCACATTAGAGCTTCTATTGACGAGAAGAGGAAGCCCCAAGTAAACAGAAGGCAAAGTGCTGGTTCAGGAGACAAGGGTTTCCTCAACTTCATAAATGAAGCTATCACCCATGTTGAGTCTGCATACTCTATCTTTGACGAGCTGATCTTCTAACCTGAGAAGTCTTCATAGGTGCACGGCTGCACCTGCAAGGTAGCTGCAATGAGAATGCTCCAATATTCAATAGTTTTTTTTCTAACTCAAATGGAGTAAAAGCATTTCATTAAGTAATTTTTTCGTTTTTTAAAGAATATCAACCACAAAAGAAAAAAATGAATACATAGGAAGTAACCAAGCCAAAGTACATCCGGAACCTAACACCGAAACTGTACCATCTTCCATAAACACTCCATCTTCTCAGCTGCTAAAAGAAGATGAATCAAGAGCCAGGAACAAATTACTTAAAAAAAAGCCAGGAACAAATTACTTCAAAAAAAGCCAGGAACAAAGGAAAATCAATTCATTGGTGGAGGTTAAGTAAAATCAGCTACCTGAATCAAAGCAGCTGCAGATCGTCCTGCACCTGCAGCAGCTCCAATCAATACAAAAAGATGAGGAAAAGCAGGAGCTAATAGCTCGATACCATAAGCCATATTTTCCAAAAGATCAGCAAAGAGTCTCCAACCCTTGGGGTTGACATCAAAGTGTCGACCATATTTTGACAACAAAATTTTGCTGAGATACCCAATCCCATCCTTTAGTACCCAATTAATAGCTGCTGCAGTAGGAATTGCACCTTTCCCCAATCCAACAGCATAAAGTAAAGCCTGATAATCAAGCACAAGAACCCCAGTGATCACAGAGCACAGTGGTGACATAGTAAAAAGAACTTTTAAATATGAAAGAAATGTAAAACCTTAAAATCAAATAAAATAGCGGCAACCTTCACTAAATGAATACATGATAATAAATTCTTCTCTGGGATATGACTGATTACTCTTTCTTTCGGGCTCCCCTGTCTTCACAATTAAGTTCTTGTTGTTCAATTTTGTCATTTCCTTCATTTCTTTTTTGTTACAAAATTCTTTATTAATCAAACCATGAGATCAAGAAAGGAAGCTAAAGAACAGGGCATCTTACAACAAGATGTTGAAGAGTGCTCTTTCTCCAGCTAAATTAGCCAAGTCATTTGTTAACTGGGTATGTGAATCCAATCATAAGATAAACAATTCCGAAGGAAAGAAAACTCATGAACAAATTTTGAAAAAAGGTTGTGGCAAAACCTTTTTGTGAGACATCAGTGAAGCCCTCTTCAATAATAACCAGCCCAAAGAAACTGGGATTAAGATTCTCAAGCCATGAAGAATTACTAATAGTTTTGAACTAGTTTTTTGAATAAATGCGATTGTAACTTTCAATTGATTAAGAATATTTACAGAGTGATGTACAACATTTAATGTTTCAACATCTTGGCTACTACAATGATCTTTCTCGAAAAGGAGAATGCTTTTTATGCTATCTCTCGGCTGTTACAATAGATGTTCAATCAATAGAGAGTGTCTTGTTACTCCTTCCTTTGCAAGTTTTTCTGCTGCTGAGTTCGCTGACCTTGGTACTTTCCTCCATGCAATTTACCATATTCTAATTATGTCTTCAACTTCATCAAATGTTCTTTTTAAGTTTCCATGGTGGGGGCTCAATTTGCTGCCCCAAGAGATGACTAGCGCAAAATCCCCTTCAATGATCAAAGGGGCTGTGAAGTGGTCTTTATATATTTTGAGTCCCTGCAGTAGTGCGAAGGCTTTGGCTTTGTTGGATGTGTTATGCCCTGCATTCCCTGAAAATGTCATTAGCTTTTTGCCTTCCCAGTCTCTTATTACTCCTATTCCTGCCCATTCTGGATTGCCCATGGAGGCCCCATCAAAATAAAGTTTCATCCATTGGTGAGGCAGAGGTGTCCATTCTGTCATGTTTGGGGGTTTTACAGATGCCTTGAAATGCATTACTGTTTTCCAGAATTTAATAATAGTGGATGAGGGGAGAGGGGGCAAGTAATTCCATGCTTGTGTCCAGCATAGTATTTCTTGTAGGGCCTTCACCACAACACCTCTACTTGACTTTGCTTTATTGTTGAATACTCTATCATTCCTTTCCAGCCATAGTTCCCATGGGGTAGCTGCTAGAGAGGCCTTCCAAAGACCCTTTCCACAATGTGGTAGGGGGCAATTGAAACCTTGTAGAACTAGCTTATCCAAGGAGTCCGGCAGACATGTAGCATTGTAAAATTTGACTAGTATTGCATTCCAGACTTCTCTTGCATATCTGCAGTGTATTAAGATGTGTTTTCCTGTTTCTTCTACTTCGCCACAGAACCTGCATAGATTGCTGATTAATAGCTGTCCCCTCTTGGTCAGTTTATCGCAAGTGAAGATTTTGCCTTGTGTAGCATTCCATAAGAAATGTATAACTCGTAGTGGGGCTACTTGTTTCCAAACCGAGCTGACCCTTGTGTAGGGCTGGCAATGAGCCGAGCCGAGCCGAACCTTTGATGGCTTGAGCTCAGCTCAGCCCATAACACATGAGCTCGAGCTCTATTCAAACAGGCTCGATCCCCTAATCAAGCCCGAGCTCAAGCCCAGCTCGAGCTCCAGGCCATAAAAGCTTAGCTCGAGCTCCAGGCCATAAAAGCCCAGCTCGAGCTCCAGGCCATAAAAGCTCAGCTCGAGCTCCAAGCCATAAAAGCCCAACTCGAGCTCCAGGCCATAAAAGCCCAACTCGAGCTCCAGGCCACAAAAGCCCAGCTCGAGCTCCAGGCCACAAAAGCCCAGCTCGAGCTCCAGGCTATAAAAGCCCAGCTCGAGCTCCAGGCCACAAAAGCCCAGCTCGAGCTCCAGGCCACAAAAGCCCAGCTCGAGGCTCCAGGCCACAAAAGCCCAGCTCGAGCTCCAGGTCATAAAAGCCCAGCTCGAGCTCCAGGCCACAAAAGCCCAGCTCGAGCTCCAGGCCATAAAAGCCCAGCTCGAGCTCCAGGCCATAAAAGCCTAGCTCGAGCTCCAGGCCATAAAAGCCCAGCTCGAGGTCCAGGCCATAAAAGCCCAGCTCGAGCTCCAGGCCATAAAAGCCCAGCTCGAGCTCCAGGCCATAAAATCCCAGCTCGAGCTCCAGGCCATAAAAGCCCAACTCGAGCTCCAGGCCATAAAAGCCCAGCTCGAGCTCCAGGCCATAAAAGCCCAGCTCGAGCTCCAGCCCATGCCCAACGGGTCTGCCAATTCAGGCTTTTTAATTATTCTAGTTAAATTTATCTACAACAATAGATCTAGATTAGTGATTATAAGTTGATTACGTACCCAATTATGCTAAAACAAAAATTCATTGAACTTTGGAATTTTTTAGTTAATCATTGATTTTGGTTAATAAAATCATTGATAGAAATTTAAAAAGACAGTTCTAAATACAATTACTGAAAGAACTTGAGGCTCCCACTTCTTCAAAAAGCTAAAATATTACATCCAATTTTAAAAAAATATAACTCAAAAGTACAAATGAGTCAGCTCGTCAAGCTTCGAGTCGAACTACCTAAAGCTCAAGCTTGGCTCATTTAACTAAACGAGTCTTACTCAAGGCTCAAGTTTGATTCGAGCCAAATCGAGCTTTTACCGAGCCGAGCTCGAACTGTTCACGAACTGGCTCGGTTCAGTGCCACCCCTACCCCTGTGCTAGTTGGCAGTGTGGGCTTGTTTTTGGCTTTATAGAATGAAGAGACTGTGAAATGTCTAGTAGTGCATTCAGTCCATATCAGTTCATCTTGTCCATTTTCTTGCATATAATAGGTATCCGGTTTGTGCAATAATGAAGTTGCTTGTTCAACTTCCTGGTCATTAAGACTATGTCTAAGATTGAGATTTTAACCTCGTGTTCCATCCCTTCTTTTTGAGTTTTCAATAGAAATCTCCTTGTTACTAGCTAATGCATATAGGCTGCTACAGCTTTCTGAGAGTGGCTTTGTGTTTATCCATGAGTCAGTCCATAAATGGACTCTTGAACCTGCTCTTGGGTGGATTCTTGTGTGTTCTTTGACTAAGTTTTTCTGTTTTAGTACTGCCCTCCAAATGCTTGATAGCTTGTATTGGGGTGGGTTTTTTGGAAACCAGCCAAACCTCTCTTCCCCATACTTTGCAGCTACTATATTTCTCCATAGTGCGTTAGGTTCCATGGCAAACCTCCAAACCCACTTTGCGAGAAGGGCCTCATTCATGGTTGTTATTGTTTTAATTCTCAGGCCTCCTTCCTCAATTGGTTAGCATACCAGTTCCAACTTAACCAGAGGATATTTGAATTGGTTGCTACCCCCACACCATAGGAACTTCCTCATAGCAATACTTACCAGGCAGGGAGTATTGATAGAAAGTAGATGGGGATGCCAGATAGATCTGATTTAAGAAGAGTATTTTTGCTTGCTTGTGTCAAAAGCCTACCTTTCTAGGACTCAAACCTCCTTGTAACCCTCTCAATTATTATACTCCATGTGTTCTTATCTATATTCCCTGTTGTAAGTAGCAGCCCAAGGTAAGTGGTAGGTAATTGCAGTACTTTGCAGCCAAGAGCTGACATCATCATTCTTTCTAGACTTTGGCTGAGATTGACACTAAGAAGTCCTGATTTATGCCAATTGATGGATAACCTTGATAAGCTTCATATATACCTAGAAGTACAACTATGTAAAGGAGTCTTTCATTACCTCCTTCACATAATATTACTGTGTCATCACCAAATTGCACTATGGGGGTTTGGATTTGCTGAATGTTGAAGCATGATATCCACCCTTCCTTGTGCTTCATAGAATAGACTGCATAGTCCTCCTACTATGTTGAACAACATGGGGGAGAGGGAATCTCCTTGTCTAAGGGCTCTTGTACTTTTGAAATAGCCTTTGGTTGTATCGTTCAGTAGGATTGAGAAGGAAGTTGAAGATAAACAACTCATTATCCATTCTCTCCATTTTCCTGGGAAGCCCATATTGAGTAGAATGTAATCTACGAAGCTCCAACTTATCAAAAGCTTTATCAAAATCTAATTTAAGCATCACACCTTTTTTCTTTTGCTGCTTATGATTGTGAAGTAGCTCATGCACAATAAGTGCTGAGTCCAATATGGATCTTCCTTTGATGAAGGTTGTTTGGTTGTTCCTTATGACTTCCGAGAGAACCTTCCCCAATCTTGTTGCTAAAACCTTTGAGATTAGCTTGTAATGACTTGAGAATAGTTTTGAACTAGTGAATCCCATTATCCCACCTAATGTCCCTGAGGAGACTCGAACTCGAGACCTCCCCTGATATCGACGCACATGAGACCACCTGAGCTATTGCTCAAGGCTCAAGAACTACTAATAGTTCAGCCTTAGAGGAATTGGTAACTCCAGATCGACGTATATTATAACAAAAGGGATATATCTAAAGAGCAAAAAAGCCTCCAGACCCAGCAGAACCTGGATTGCCCTGTGAAGGTTGGTCTTACTGCAATCTTTCTTTTATACACTGACCGAATAGTGTAGCCAAGAATATTGAGAAAATGTTCAAGATTTTACTATGGAGAGGGGCAACAGAAAACTTCAAATACCATCTGGTAAATTGGAAGGACCCTTCCCATAACTAAGAGGACTAGGCATTAGGAGGATTCTACTAGTGAACAAAGCTTTTATGTTAAAATGGTGTTGGAAAGTAAACATGGAAAAGCAAGCACCCTGGTGCAAGATTGTAGTGGCAAACCTTGGAGTAGAGGAAGACTCGTGGATCATGGGCTGGAACTCACCCAGACATCTATCAACCATTTGGAGATACATTCACAAGTGTTTCACATAGTTTAGAATGCATATTAGATGGGCAGTAGGTGAGGGACGGAGTACAATGTTTTGGGAAGATACATCGATAGAAGAAGAGTCTTTAAAGAAAAAAATAACAGCTTATACAAGCTAGCATGGACATTCCTCTGCCACGGTTGATGATGTCATAACAGTAAACACACCAGCAAGCATAAACTAGAGTGCAATATTCGAAGAGAGCTCAGAGATGAAGCAGCATGCCTAAGCATTTTAGACCACACATTGAGCAAGTTTTATCGAGACACCTCAAAACAGGACACTTTAATGTGGATACCAGCAATGGATGGTTCATTCTCAGTTGCCTCAGCTTATAACTCACTCCTACCCACAGCCACATTGCATGACAGTCGAGTAGCTTGGAAGCTCAACGCCCCAGCGAAAGTCAGATTCTTTGTGTGGAGTGTGCTACACAACAAAATTTTAACTAGAGATGTCTTGCTTAGAAGAGGAAACCCTATACCATCTTCCCTCTGCCCATTATGTAACATGCATGATGAAAACACAAATCATTAATGGCAACCAGTGTTGGACAAGCTTCAAAGACGGCTAGATGCTTGGAAAGGGCTGATGTTATTGCAAGCAAGAACGGTCACACTGATAAAAGAAACAATGGCGGGTATTCCTAATTACTTGCTCTCCTTGATTCCTTGTCCTACAAGTGTAGACAAAAAGATAGAGGCCATGCAGAGAAGATTTTTATGGTGTGGAAATCAAAAGTTCAAGTACCCCCTTGTAAAGTGGGGCACGGTTAATTTATCAAAGCAGGAAGGAGGGTTGGGGATCAAAGAGATAAAAAAGATGAACACTGCACTATTAACCAAGTGGTTGTGAAGATATGCAACAGAACCACAGGCACTCTAGAGAAAATTAGTGGAGATAAAGTATGAACAGGGCAGACATACTTGGCTGTCAAATACCTGTACACAAGGTAATTCAGCATTGTGGAAAGCAATCATGGCTGGGAAAGAAAACATAGAGAAAGGTCTTTGGTTTCATGCAAGAGAAGGCTCAAAGGTTAGGTTATGGGAGGACACGTGGCTAGGTGATTTTCCACTTTGTCACAGATTTCCTAACATATATAATCTAGCAAGGAACTAAGGCTCTTCCATTGCTGAGTCTAGACCTCCCCAAGGAAGTTTGTGGCAACTTGACCTAAGAAGAAATCTTAGAGAAGCCTAGATCAATGAGGTTGCTGAATTACTCCATCTGTTGAATTCACACCACCTCCCAAGTGAAGGCCAGAACGAAGTAATATGGAAGTACTGCAGTTCAGGGGTTTTCTCGGTGGCATCATGTTACAAAGAGCAAGACAGACCTGAGAACAAACACCCTGCTGGGCTAGTATGGGGTCTACATGCATCAAGGAATGTACTCCAATTCCTCTGGGCAGCAGCTCATGGTAGGATCCTACCATGTGACCAGCTCATGAAACGTGGCCAACCAGTCATAAACTCACTATCCAAGTTGTGTGGTGATGTGGAAGAGAATATAGATCACATCCTTTTACACTGCCGTTTCAGCAGAAGCATATGGAGTGCAATGTTCAGGAAGTTTGACATGTCACTCTGTCTGCCAAAACAATTCAGACAGTTCTTGAGACAATGGACTGCATGTCCTTTACCATACTGGGAGAATCCCCTGGTCAGCCTCCATTACGGCTGTCCCATGGCACATTTGGAAAGAAATGAATGCTCGTACTTTTGAAGGCACTGCCACATCTCTTGGGGGTGTCATTGAGAAGGTTATCTGTAGTGTTCTGTTCTGGTCCACCACACTAGGCAAAATGTCACCTATACCTACTAATAAGAAAATTCTGGAAGCTAGTCTCTTGTCACATATCACATGTACCTCAGAAAGTTGAAGAGAGGAAAACGCCACCGGATGGGTGGCTGAAACTCAATTTTGATGGCTCATCAAAAGGTAACCTGGGAGCAGCAGGAGCTGGAGGGGTCCTAAGGAACTCCAGTGGCCAAGTGGTGCAAGCTTACTCAGGGACTGCGGGTCTTTGTACTTCTAACGAAGCTGAAACAAGGGCTTTGCTTGAGGGACTTAGAATCATGTGTCACCTCCCCCAACTACCATTAATCATTGAAGGAGACTCAGCTCTAGTGGTTGGATGGGGGAGTAGGAAGGCACCCCCCCGCCATGGAAACTCAAAAATCTTTTTGATGAGATCTATAGGCTGCTGCCCTCTAACGTAATCTGGTCCAAAGTTTTTTGGTCAGCAAACTCATGTGCTGACAAGCTGGCCAATGAAGGAGTGTCAAAAGCAAATTTAGTCACTGGTCTAGACTTAGTGGCATAGATTGCAATGTATAATATGTCTATCTATAGCTCATTCTAAAGCTCGTGTACACATGTAAATTGATTTTACTTATTGAAAACAAATTATCATTGTTTTCAAAAAACTTACTCCTGCATTGTGAGTACTCTTGGAGTCTATGGACATGGTTCAGTTCACTCTTTGGCTTCAAGTGGTGCATCCCGGGTCGGTCAAAGAGGTTGCAATGGCTAAACATGGACACTTGTCTAAGGTGGGCCGAGATCTTTGGAAAGCTCTCGCAGCTTTCCTCCGGTGGACCGTATGGGAGGAGAGAAATAGGAGAATATTCCAAAGTAAAGACAGATTGGAGGGACTTGACAGTAATTATACATAACAGGATAATCCAATGGTTGACTGTCCATGGGAAACTAACAAGTAAAGATGGAGAAGTTTTAAGGGCATCATGGAACACCTTTGCCTCTAATCATTCAAGATCACCCACACCCATTATCACTCCATGGCTTCCACCCTTAGTGGGGAGACTCAAGACCAGCAGGATTTGGGGGTCTTCCGGAATGCAGAGGGGCAGATGGTGTTAGCATATGCAGGTCCATTAGGCACAAACGATTCTACATCAACTGAATTCAATGGCGTCTTACACGATTGAGAATATTTCATACACATCTTGTTGGGTTGGAAGTAGAAGGAGACTCAAAGAATGTAATAGAATAGTGCAGGCAGACTTCGGCCCCATCATGGAGATTCATGTATTTTTTTAGAGAGATTCTCTCATTGTCTTCCTCATGTGCACATGAGTGGAATTGTATTCCCAGAGTCGCTAATTCCATAGCAGACTCTTTAGCTAAAGAGGGGGTTCAACTCACTGATCTCTCGGTGAGATTGAGTCCTCCATTTGTAACTTGATTTTATCTATTAATAAAACAGCACTTTCCTCAAAAAATATGAATGTCAAAGTACAAAAGGTAGGGCCACCCTGAACACATGTGAAGAGAGGAGTACCCCTTCTTTAGCTAAAGAGTCCGTCGTTGATTTAGCAGCTCTTGTATTACATGACCTTCCACAAAGACATGATGAAGCTAAGTGAAAAATCTCTCTGTAAAGATATAACAGTCGACATGGGGGTCTGAAGTCTGTCTACACCATCTCATCAGAAAGAAGAGTAGCCATGGATTACATGACACAAGTACATCACATATATCTTATCAACTTATGGACTACTCGGTGTTAGACCTATTGATACACCTATGGAGATCAATCAACATCTACATGAGGATGAAAGCTTGGAACTGAAGAATAAAGCTAAGTTTTGTAGACTGGTTGGCAAGCTTATAAATGCTAAAATTATATTTCGTTTGTTGTTAGTGAGGTTAGTCAGTTCATGGATTGTCCAAGAAAAGGTCATCTTGAGGTTGCATTATATATTCTAAGATATTTAAAAGTGTCCCTAATAAAAGGTTAGATTTATTGAGATCGTGGTCATTTACGAGTTGAAAGTTTTTTTTTTATTATGCAGGGTCTAAGTTGGATGAAAAATCTACGGCTAGCTATTGTGTATATGTTAGGGAAAATTTAGTTTGCTGGAAAAGCAAAAAACATGTGGTAACCCGTTCAAGTGCAAAAGCAAAGTATCGTGCAATGGCTCATACTTTGAGCTACTATAGCTTAAATTTATACTTGGTGATTTGAAGATTTATATTTAACTTGCTATGGTTATGAGGTGTGACAATCAAGCAGCAATCCAATCTTTCATGAGAGAACAAAACATGTAGAAGTTGATTGTCACTTCATTCGTGAAGCAGTTATAATGGAGTGGTGGTTAAACTATTTGTATATCTAATGATCAGCATGGTGATATCTTTACAAAACCCTTGGGTAAGAAAGAGTTTGAAAGGTTTTATAACAAGTTGGGACTTCTAAATACATAAGCTCCAACTTTCTGGGGGTGTTAAAAAATAATGATGTGTAGTGTTCCGATAACATGGGTGCATAGAGCTCAGTATTAGGTGTTGATTGATGTAATTATTGTTTTGTTTTGGTGTTTATTTATTGCCCTAATAGTCATATTCTATACATGGGCAATTTTGTCATTATATGAATTGTTACTTAAGTGATTAATAAATGGGCTAATGATTGTTTTAATCCCTAAGGTGACCAAACTGTTGTAGGGAACGTCTGGCATTCTCTCCACCCCTTTTGTCTTCTCTTTCTCTCTCCTTTCTCTCACTGTTCTCCAATTTCACAAAAAAAAATTGAAACAGTGAAATATTATTGCTTCATAAAGAAAAAGAATTGTGGTTTACAGAGGCAATGTTTGCCTTGTTACAAGCATATCTCTATTTACACCCTCCTTAGCTAGATTATCAGCTACGGAGTTTGCTGACCTAGGTACTCTAGACCAGCATAATCTGTTACATTTTCTATAATCTTTTCCACCTCGTGCCTTAATCTCCATAGGGGGTGCGAGGTTTAACTTGCCCACTTGATCACTAGAGTGGAATCGCCTTCAAAGATTACTGATTTCATCTCGTGTTGCTTGATTAATCTCACACCAGTTAATAATGCTTTAGTTTCTGCCTCATTGGAGGTACATTGTCCAACTGGTTCTGAGTAATTGAGGACCTGCACTATCTCTAATAATACCCCCTACACCCACCGGACCGGGATTGCCTATTGAGGAGCCATCAAAATTGAGTTTGATCCATCCTGCAGAGAAGTATGGAGTGCTTTATTGATACCCCCTAAACCGCCGGACTGGGATTGCCTATTGAGGAGCCATCAAAATTGAGTTTGATCCATCCTGCAGAAAAGTATGGAGTGCTTTATTGAAAAAGTTCAACCTTCATCTAACTTCACCAAATTCATATGGGCAGCTATTGCAGCAATGGTACCAAGTCCCCTTCCCATCTTGTGGGAAGATACTATGGAGAGCAACATTGGCAGCAGTACCATGGCAATTATGGTTAGAAAGAAATGCTCAAACCTTTGGAGGACACTGTTCTACACTAGGGGGTATAGTTGAGAAGGCAATACATAATATACTCCTATGGGGTAGAACGACAGGCAAACTACCTCCTCTACTAAGCTCAATCATTCGCAAACACTGGGGCAAGATAATCCTCTTATGCTCTAAAAAACCCAAGCCAATGGTTGAATGGACCCCAATTTCACAATTTTACTGGTCCCAACACGTTAAACCAGTCGGTTCAGAAATAAAATGAAAAACATTTTGATTCTGATTTAACCAACTTGAACCAACTGGTTTGATACAGTTTCACAGCACTACCATGCATTCTGCAATCTGAGGTCAATTTGAGAAACAAATTTAAAATGTGAAACATGCAATTCAAAGGAGCACCACTTTTGGTGCTTGATCAATCAACCAGTTTCAGCACGATAAGGTAGGCAGATTTTAAGTAAATTTGTTAAAATTAAAAAATGAATCTGGCCAAGCTTAATGAACCTCATATCAAATTTATGATAGCACTAAAAGTGAATGTAATCTGTAAATATATATATATATATATATATATATATATTATGCTTTCAAAAAAAAAAATTAATTTTGATTTTTGGGGACAAAAAACTCCTTCAAATTCAACACAATGCAACACAATGGATATGAGAGGGAGAAAAATAAGGACCTGAGTAGTGAGAACCCCACTCATTTGACTAGCAACTCCTTGAGCCCCTCTCCAAAGGGAATATTCTAAATAGTCATTGCTGACGCTGTGAGGGAAGCCCTTTGGGAGCATTTGCTGAAGAAGAAGATGCACACACCACTGCCCCAAAGGCCTTGAAGATGGTCCTTGTGTATCAACAACAAAAACATCCTCGGAATCATTAGTGAGGAGCTTGGTCCACTTCCCTCCCTTCAATTCCCATACACACTCTGGCAGATCCAAATGAAGTGCCTTGGCAAGAGCTGCCAAGAGATGGCATTGCCATAGACAAACCAACAAAGTCAAGGAGAGCAAGGTGTCCTTGTTAATAATATAGGGAACATGAATGTTGGAGTTAAAAAACATCAGGCAGACAAACAGAAGCCAACACTTAGCATGAGCTTGATTACCACCATCGGGATTATCAGCTCCATCATCATTGTTATAGTTACCATTATTACCATTATTGTCGTTAATGGATCCACTACCACTTCCATTATCAAAGTGTGATAAGTTCAAATCACCATGAAATTCTGATGACAAGGATATAGGAATATGAATCTTATAATGAGGTACATGGTATGAGGAGAACGAAATCTGTCTTGAAAGGCTCAAAAATGATGTAACTGAAGGAAAATGAGCAAAATGAAGTTGTCTGCCAAAACAGCAGGAAGGCAGCTGAATGTAGCTAGTAGTAGTCAACAAGGATGATCTAATCAACAAGAAATATGATGTCATCGCCACATGTAGTCAAATGATCTGCTTTCATATTCCCCCTCCCTCCCTCTCTGCTTTTTGTTTTCTGATGTACAGTAAAATCTCCATCAACAGATCAACTGCATAAACCAACAATGAAGATAAGCTTGCTGTAATGTTAAATTTAAAGAACAGTAAATGCAAGATAACCTGACACATCTTACTTGCCAAAGGATTTGATGTTTATCCATATTGACAAAGCTTGATGCAAAGATGGCATCCTTTAATAATCTACATATTAAATGTACAAAATTAAAGTGCTTCTAATGCATATAAAATAATGACAAATTACAGAGTATGAAACTTGTTAAAAATAATGTACCGGGGGTACTTAGGTAATTTCATGCTGTAGCCTAAGGGGTGCTAGTCTTCAGATGGCATAGTTGGATTGGGAAATATTCCATCTTTTCATCACCTAACCAATTTCAATATTTAAGAATGTCGTAGGGATACTTAACCACTTCCAAATTGGAATACCCTCTGATTGTTTGTGAACAAACTTTTGAAGGGAAGTCTCAAGCAATCCTTGTCCAAGTAAGCCCATCCATGATCATCTGAACATAATTACTTCTTTTGCCCCTTTTGGGTGGTGCAATATGATTTCTCACCCTTTCTTGGGATTGTGGAAGATTCCAATAATAGTTTTATTGTAGTAATCTTCTAGGAAAGCTCCCAATTAAAGCTATATATCCTTCCATGGTGAGAGTTGTGATATCTAAACTCCCCAATGAAGACGCGATAAGCCTTGATGTATTATAGTAAAAATAATATCCTAGTTCATCCATTCATTTTACAATAAATCTACAACTAAGATTAAATAACAAATTTTTTGCATTGTTGCGCCTGGTTATTGTTCCTTTTTTTGTTTTTACGCAGGTCTGGAGTATTAGAGAAAATAGACCCACATACAGCAAAAAGTTGGTGTTACTAGTTGGTAAAAGAGCCCCAGCCTTCAGTAGTCGTTTTGAAATTGAACAATAAACAGCTTTAACACAATAAAAACTGTGTGAAAAAAACCTTGGTGCGGGTTTCTGTGGGGATTTTTTTTTCTCTGGTTCAGCTTTCTAATTTATTATGTTTTATTTTTAGACAACTGTTATAACTGCCTTCTCGGTCAATCCGCCACTCTTCAAACGTTTATTTGTACCCTAATTTCCATATAATTCCATATAATTTCAACAAATAGGGATTTCACCTTCAAACAAGCAAATAATTGGAGTTCCAAAAGATTAAAAAGAAAATAAAAATAAAAAATCAGGTTTGGCAAAGTACAAAATAAATTACATAAAAGAATGAGTTCACGGAAGACGTGCCATCAAAAAAATCAAAGACAGAAAATAGGAAGTTGTCAAAAAGACGTACACGAGTACAATGAGGTAAAGAAAACATGCAAAGTGCACAATGCGAGACAAAGGATTAGAGAGAAACTACAACAGAATATACATAGCTATTCTGCGAAATGTAAAGGCCTTCGATGATACGGCGAGCACCAATGACATTGAATCCTGGAAATGAAGGGACAATGCTTTTTCGTGGGAGGGATACGCCGGATGGACGTCAAACAGAAGAAAATAAATCGGGAGACCGGAGCCCCACTGTAAGTATGAACTGTGAAGCTCCGTTGTCCGGAGAAAATGAATAGATGCAACCCCGTGAACCAACTTAAGAAAATACCAGCCTGTGGCTTTACCGCGTACGATAGCAGAGCGCACAGGCCGGGTTTGGGCGGGTTTTGGAAATCCGAACCCAACCCAACATATATAACCTAAAACCTGAACTTGCAAAAAAACCCGAAACCTGAACTTGCAGAAAACCCGAAACCTGAACTTGGAGAAAACCCAAAACCTGAACTTGCAGAAAACCCGAAAGCTGAACTTGGAGAAAACCCGAAACCTGAACTTGCAGAAAACCCGAAAGCTGAACTTGCAGAAAATCCGAAACCTGAACTTGCAGAAAACCCGAAACCTAAACTTGCAGAAAACCCGAAACCTGAACCTGCAGAAAACCCAAAACCTGAACTTGTAGAAAACCCGAAACCTGAACTTGCAGAAAATTCGAAACCTTAACTTGCAAAAAACCGAAACCTGAACTTGTACAAAAAACCCGAAACCTGAACTTGCAGAAAACCCAGAACCTGAACCCAATCGGAACCTAAGTTTTATAAACTCGAACCTGACCAACCCAAGGCTTTGGTAAAACGCAAACCCAAGCCGACTAATTCAATAACTAGCAGATCCTACACAATGATAAGTGTCAAATATAGGGGCCCAAATTGACATATAATACCTGAAAATCGCAACCTGTAAAAAACACGAACGGGTTTATAAAATCCGATCCCAAAACCCAGTCGATCCCTTATTCTATAAACCCCTATCCAAACCGACCCGAGCAAATCAAAATTCGAAACGAGCCCAAACGCCCACTAGTCCATTGGTCAATCGTCATGGATCTGCTCCACCAATTTTTAAAGTCACCTCTCACAGCCTATCGTCAGACCCATCCATTCCGCCTCGTCATCAGTACAGTCGTCCTTCCGGTCAGCAACAAGTTGTCGCGTCAGCACCACCTAGCTCACCTTGTATGCCACTTCAGCACCTAAACGACCAAGCCTGGTCGCCAACTGAAGAAACCGGAAAACCACCGATCCTCATTCAATAGGAGCACTCAAGTCCTCCTCCCGTCTCAACAGAAGCAGCAGAAAGGGGATCACGATCCTCATTCCAAGGGGCGACTCCCAACAATTGGACAGAACTGGGTACAAATAGCCAGAAGTGCTCTGTCGAAGGGGTTCAAAAATTCTGTTGTCGAGAAGTAATCTCACGCACAGAAGCTCTCTCGAGCCGAAGAAGTTAAGCAACTCGCGGTCTGTCAAGATTCACCAGTTTGACCGGAGCAACTCTACACGTTCGCCGGCAACGTCAACAAGTTGATACACGCGGAACACAAATACTTTCGTCCGACCGACGAAACCATCATCGTTCGTGCACACTTGCTCAGATTTCGACGTCAACTCGCCAAAAGCCGAAACTTTATCAATTTACACGGAGATCGAATTAGAGGAAGACTAGGAAATTGTACTCGCATTTCTGACATTCAAATACAAATTATAACACAAATTTTCTGTCACAAATCGGTTTATTCTCTTGGTCGCGCCTCTTCGCAGATCGACATATTTTCAGTGAAACATATTTGGCACATCCGGTGGGACATCTCTGACCTCTCATCTCCTTCTCCGTTCAAACAAAAAAATCTCAGCCATGGCCAACAACGCCAACAACGGCAACAACAACAACAACAAAGGCAAACAAATTGCCAACTCGAGCTCTACCTATCCACGAACGCAAGCTTGATTGCAGGAGCTCGTGGAACAGCGGTCGTTTCTCCGGCCAACATCTGCGCTCCGACCCTCCACCACCGGCCACTGGACAAGCTCCTTTCATGCTCGTGTGTCGTCCGAGTGCTGTCTTCCTACCTCAGGCTACCGCGGCCTCTGCTAAGCCAGTCGCGACCTCAGCCAGGATGATTCCAGCAACGACCAAGCCGACATACTTGGCCATCGCTGCTTCTCCTCCTCCTCACAGCCCGATGGTTAGTCCGGCCCAGTCGCCGCCGTCCCAGAGATGCTCCATTGTCCCTACCATGGTACAACACTATGAATAGCGTGGGGGGCATAGCTCCCTCCTCTACGGCGAGAATGAATTCATCATCGGCTTCAGCCGTACAGAGAGCGACGACCGAAGATAAGTCGCCGATCGTGATTATCTCTCACGATCTCTTAGCCACGCTCACTGCAGCAGCCGGTTCACCACCCATCCACTCTCCTCGCCGATAGACACCGGCGACTTACCCTGCTACTCTATCACACATTCCACCTTGCCGAATCTCACCGATGGCTGCTGCCGTAAGCCAGTCACCCACCAAAGCCACCTTCCATGCTCAACCAACAGCGGTCGGCTCTCCTGACCGATTGCCCACAGCAACCTCTCCACACCCAAAAACACCGACGACCATCTCCCCAATGCGGTCACCGGAAACAAACTCACCACTTCGATCTGAGTCGGGAACAGCTCCATCGATGATGACCGTCAGAATGGCCGCAATGACGACATTGGTCAAAACAATATAAGAGCAGCTTGCTGAAATGCAAGTTGTACTTAAAGACCAGATTAAAAAGTTGCGCATAAAAGATGTGCAACTCGCAGCCCGTGATCTCCAGATCGCAAGGATCATGGAGCGACTTGAGATGGGCACAACCACAAACAACACTGGTGGCCTTTCTCAGGAAGTCGACCGGAACCGGGTGACTACTAGCGGTTCGGCTAATCCTTTGCGAGAGGACCCTGCCTTTGACGACGAGATGCAACCCATCATACCAATGACCATCTGCAGAGGTCGAGCTAAAGCAGAGTCGGCTGCTCTTACATTAGATGCGGTCACTGAACTGATTAACCGCGTTGTACGGAATAGTTTAGGTGACAGTAAGTCTGTTGCTTACCGGATGCCCTAAACTCAGAGGATTCAGAACATCCTGATGCCGCTCGGTTACTATCCTCCAAAATTCCAGCAGTTCAATGGCGACGAGCACCCCAAATAGCACGTCGCCCATTTTATCGAAACATGCAACAACGCGGCACAGACGGCGACTTGTACTTGACAATCTGTGAGGAAGATTATTGGCGTGGAAGGCTCGGCACTTGTCGAAGGCCGGGAGGTTAGTATTGATCAAATCATGGTTAATTTGGATTCCATCTTTCCTTCTCTCCTTCCTGCACTGCCCTTCTGCGGTCGCAAATCAAGTAGAGGACATCATGCGAAATTTCTTGTGGAGGGGTAATTGTGATGACAGGAAAATACACCTTGTTAAATGGGAGAAAGTTTGTAAGCCAAAGCAATGCGGAGGCCTAGGGGTTCGGCAGATAAAAGACCTCAATTGGGCTCTGTGGCTTAAGTGGTGTTGGAGGGTACATAACGAAGAGGAAGCATCGTGGGCAAAATTGGTGAGAAGAAAGATGAATGCAAGAGAAGGGGAATGGATTTTGGGCTCTCACTCGACATGGTGATTGTCACCAATATGGAGGAAGCTTCACAGACTATTTCACCTTTTTGTCTAACATGTGAAGTTCCTACCAGGGAAAGGGGAAAGAACGCTATTCTGGAAGACATGTAGGTTAGGGGAGATTGCACTAGAGGACGAATTTCCGAGCCTGTTTGAGATTGTTGCGAGACCAGAAGCAACTATTGCTGATATTGTACAAGCCGATAATGGCAGAATGATCGACTGGTCGAGAGTCTTTAGAAGGCAGCTCCGTGGTGACAAAGCGGGGAACATGACTGAGCTAAATAAACGACTGGAAAAAGTCTTCCTATGCAGCCAACAAAGAGATAAATAAATATGGAAGTCATCCACAGAGGGAGACTTCACAGTCCAATCAGCCGACAAAGCAATAATAGGGGGGCAAACATATGTGACCTCCTGGTATGGAAGCATTTGGGCCCACCAAAAGCGAAGTTCTTTCTTTGGACGCCCTTGCAAGATTGAATATTAACGAGAAATGCTCTCCTTTGGCGAGGAATGCACTTGACCATAACAATTTGCCCTTTATGCAATTCGGCGGAGGAGACGACAAACCATTTGTTACTTCCTTGCATTTTTTCTTGGAGTGAATGGGCAGAAGTGACCTCTTGGTTCGGGCTCGATTTCTGCATACCGGGGACCATCAAAGAAATTGTGGAGCAATGGCTTGCTGGTATACAACGGAAGAAGGGGGATGATGATGGCGATCTGTATATCGCTTATCCCATGGACAATATGGGAAGAAAGGAACAAGAGTTAGTTGGATCATTGTATTTAAGGAATTTTATAGATATATCTAGAAATACCCTCAGAGTGAAATAGATGGACATTGTTGGGATGTCAAGAACGAGGAGCTTTGCCCCCCAATCACAGTGGACACCGCCGACACCCCCTATGATAAAGCTAAATACAGATGGGTCCTCGCCGAGCAATCCTGGCCCAACTGGATACGAAGGTGTATTCAAGAACCACAGGGGAGAAGTTTTGTTAACCTATACGGGTCCTCTTGGAGTTGTTGACTCAACAGAGGCGGAGGTGATATGAGTGCTAGTAGGACTAAAGATCTTTCACAGATCACTCAATGGACTCCTACTAGTGGGAGGAGATTCGGTAAATGTAAGAAAATGGTGTAGTAAGGAAAAGGAACCACCATGGAGGTTCCAAATGCAAATGAAATAAATATGGTCCTTGTCCTAAAATGTAGTTCACTGGTTAAAGGTCCTGAGGTCAATAAATACGCTCGCTGACACTCTGGCCAAAGAGGGAGTTCAACTTCAAAACATGCAAGTGAGGCAGTCAACTTACAGAATATGGAATATCTATAACTTGTATTTCACAGTTCAGGAGTAATAAAACTTTGCTTTTCTCTAAAAAAAAAAAACTATGGAATGGTGTGAATTCATTTGATTCATTTACAGGAGAAATATTTAAAATGCATGTTGCACTACTTATGACTATAAATAATTTTTCAGCTTATGGTTCACTCTCTAGTTGGAGTACTATAGGAAAATTAGAATGCCCAATGTGTATATAGGTGGAACACATTTAGTGAGGTTGAAAAGAATGTACAGGAAAATTAACATACTCCCCAATGGACTCCCCTGCTCCTCCATGGACCCCAATGGACTCCCCTGCTCCTCCATGGACCCCAATGGACTCCCTTACCCCCCAATGGACTCCCTTACCCCCCCCAATGGGACCCCCCATGGACTCCCCAGCCCCCCATGGACTCCCCGACCCCCCCCATGGACTCCCCAACCCCCCATTGACTCCCCGGCCCCCCCATGGACTCCCCATCCCCCATGGACTCCCTTCCGGCCCCCCATGGACTCCATGGACCCCCCCATGGACTCCCCTGCCCCCCATGGACTCCCCTGCCCCCATGGACTCCCCCCCCCATGGACTCCCCTGCCCCCCATGGACTCTCCTGCCCCCCATGGACTCCCCCCCCCCATGGACCCCCCCCCCCCCCCCCCCCCCCCCTTGCCCCCCCCCCCCCCCCCCCCCCTTGGACTCCCTTGCCCCTCAATGGACTCCTTAAAACCTAAACCCTAAACTCCCTCCCCCTCCCCATGGACTCCCCTGACTTACTCAATTGTAAAACCTAAAATTATGTTTGTGGTTGTATAGGAGTTTTTTAACATTAAAATTGTAAATTTTATTTAATTACTAAATATATTTTATTGTTAGTTATTATTTCTATATTATTAGATTTTTAAGAAACTGAAATTAATGTTGTCGATTTCCTATTTTTTAGCGTAGAGTTTCCAGTATTTATACGTGGTATCATTAGGTCATAAATAAAATTTATTTTTAAATTTTTTGAAACATAAATTTTATCGCATATTATTTACATGAATTTTAATATAATTAATTTGGATTTATTTACCTTAAAAATCTGTAAAACTGTAACTGTAATACAGTAGGCACCTAATTTATGAATAACTGTACATTTTTCAATTAAAAAAAGAGTGGCTTTGTGTTGACACTCGTGGTGCCTCCTAGGATTTGCCATTCGCCGTTTGCCCCCATTCCGAAGGTTCTCGGAATCATAAGCAACTCTTTAGCCACGTAATCTCTTAGATCCTTCTTTTGTACCGGCGGAAAGATTGAGGTTTCACTTTTCTGTGTTTGTTTCTTACAGTTCTCTGTTTCTCTTTTTTATTTTGTTATTTTTTTTAATGTCTGTGGATGTGTGATTCCGCATGTGGCTAGATCCTTGCAGGACGTTGCTAATGGATCATTTGTAGGTCGTTGCTGCTATTTTTTTTATTTTATTCGAATGCGGCGGGAGTAGTGATTTGTTAAAATCTGACTCATTTTGTTGTTATGTTTTTTATGGTTTCTAATAGTCTTACTCACTCGTAACGTTTTGAATTGTTTAATTTTCGATTGCAAAGCATCTTTATCATGCGCTTGATGATTTTGAATCAACCGGCTAGTGTTGTTTACATTTGATGGTGGTTTTGTTTTGTTTTCAACAGCTACCAAATATGTGGGGGATTATGAGGCAAAAAGTTGGGCGTGGGGGCTTCCCTGCAATGGTCGGACTAAAACATCCTTTTCTATTTCTTCTGATTTTCATAGCAATATTATTTTTCTTCTGCTCAACTGAATTTGTGTTGCTTTAGATTCTTGGACAATCTTTGCGAAGGATACAGCCTGCAGCTTCTGTGCTACCCAGAACATTCTCCACTGCAGCAAAGGAGGTAAATTTGATAGTTAATTGTTTTTTAAAAAAGAGTCTTATTCTTGTCAGGTGATGATGCTTTGAAGACAATTATTTGCTGGGTAAAGAAAAAGACTATCATTTGTCATTTAAATTTTTTACGTGATTTTTCATTACAGAGGAGACATTATTCATCACACCTTATTATTTATACAGCTCTTTATTTCGGAGAGTGTGGTACACTGTTGAATATAGGATGTAGGACGAGGAAGCCTTATCTTTGTTGTTTGTTATTGAGACAGATTACTGTGCGTGATGCTTTAAACTCTGCACTTGATGAAGAAATGTCTGCTGATCCAAAAGTATTCCTGATGGGTGAAGAGGTATTGTAGCCAAGAAGAACTACTTGTTGACAAAAATTTTGCTGCTGTTTTTAGTTTAATAATTGTTTTTTGCCTACAGGTTGGTGAATATCAGGGGGCATACAAGGTTAGATAAATTCAGCACTTAAGATATTACTTTCGGGTTGGTGTTGCCTTTATAGGTTTTTTCTTAACTGGTGCTCTTTTCATGTGTAGATATCCAGAGGTCTTCTGGAGAAATATGGTCCTGAAAGGGTTCTTGATACACCAATCACCGAGGTTACTTCAGAATCTTTTTCTTCTGTTCTGACAATCATCTCTATGAATTAATGAACTCTAATAGCCATCAGATTTCTTGCTTTCCTATAGCATAACTTGTGAATGATTTATCAGTATCTTTCTTATAACATTTCATGAAATTTTACAGAGATTGTTCTTTGGTGATCGTTTCTTATTGTGTTTTCCGTTCATTAGTTTATTCACCTGTTTCAGTTTCTCTTTAGGCTGGTTTCACTGGGATTGGAGTTGGTTCAGCGTACTATGGTCTAAAGCCTGTTGTGGAGTTTATGACGTTTAACTTCTCTATGCAGGTTTGAGTTGCATCTTATATACAAAGAAAAAATAATGTGTTACGTTACTTTTTTATGAGTTATATATATGCTTATTCATCTTTCTTGTGAATTGCAAAATAAATTATAATGAAATAGCACAGAAATTGTTTGATTAAGCTCGAGCAATTTCTGTTGAAATATAACATGGCATAGTGTACTTCTATTACATGCCCAGTTGTCAGTAGCTTGCAAACAAATTTACTTCCATAACATACACTATGTTCCTTATGAATTCTCATTACAAAAAAAAAAGGAATAAAAAAATACATTTGTTGTGTGTACTGGTCTTTGATACAGGAAGAAGATTAATTAGTACCAGAAGATGTATGAGTCCTAGTACAAAGGTGTCATTTGGTGATTCATTTTAGATGATTTGCCAAGAGGGTCTTACTGGCTGCCTAGCTAAGTAACTTTCCTGTTAAGTTTTCAATGTCAGACTCATCCATCTATAATCATTTTTTTCATGCACCATAAGGAGTTATACTTTGGGAGGTCTTGGGTTCGGATCCCCACAGCTCTTATTCCCCACCATTTCAATTTTTTTTATTTCATGCACCAGTGCTTTAAAATGGCTCTGTAGTAAGATGGACAAACTTTAGTTTCTGAAAGGAAAAGGACTAGTATCTCTTAATCATTTGTGTTATATCTATGTAAGGGCCAATAACTAATGCACTGACCATTATTTTGAATATCTTCTCTTTCCCTGAATTAACTCTGATTTTAATTTTCTTTGTGGGTTAACTCATATCTCTATCCTCTTAGAAACTTAAGTATCTTTTTTCCTTTTTCTCTTCTACAGGCAATTGATCATATCATCAATTCTGCAGCAAAATCAAACTACATGTCTGCTGGTCAGATAAATGTTCCTATTGTTTTCAGAGGGCCAAATGGTGCAGCTGCTGGAGTAGGAGCACAGCATTCCCAGGTTCTACTTTTGATTGATCTAGTAACAAAACTTGTTTTTAGTAAAGTTGAACAGCTATGCAAATGTTTGAACTGAAGACTGATTCTAGGATTTACCTTGATATATTGTAATGGAACTATAAAATGGACATGGATATGGTATTCATTTATTGATATTTTATCTTCAGTGTTATGCGGCTTGGTATGGTTCCTGCCCTGGATTGAAAGTTCTTGCTCCATACTCATCAGAAGATGCAAGAGGATTGCTGAAAGCTGCTATCAGAGACCCTGATCCAGTAGTTTTCCTTGAAAACGAGTTGCTGTAAGTGGTAACACAATAAAAACGAATTCTTGGTCTAGTTTAATGATTGTGTGGGCTGGTGTGACTTAAAATATCGCAAGCATTGGTGCACTATCTTGAGTATTGTGTTTATCGTGCATGTGGTGTGTATCTTTGCTGTAGTTCTAATCATTTACTATGAAATATCTCCTACTCCTTTTCTTAATCTGGATCATGCTACAGATACGGTGAGTCATTCCCTGTGTCAGCTGAAGCTCTAGACTCTAGCTTTTGCCTCCCAATAGGAAAAGCTAAGGTATATAAATATTTGTTTGTAGCCAATAAATGCTAGCTCCTTTGTGCTTGAGGATCTTGCCTTGCAATAAATTTCACTATTTGTCAACAGATAGAAAGAGAAGGAAAACACGTGACAATTACAGCTTTCTCAAAGATGGTCGGTTATGCTCTGAAGGTGTGTTCTAATTTTCATCCTAGTCTGTGGAGTATGTATTATATTTATACTGTTTACTTTAGCATGCAAAAAGACAGATGCTTGCTTGAAAATAAATTGTTTGGTGCACATCTAAATGGGAGTGATTCATGTACCTCAAGCATATGTAGGGGCAACATTAACGAACCTCTGATGGTCTTTCTTGATTTTTAAGCCCATATTAATTTGATTCCTTATTCATGTGTGTACATTAAATTATTCATAAGTACGTAGGAATTAAGAGATTTAATGTTATTATTTTAGAGGTGTTTGTCTTTTTGCATACTAAAATTACAATTAACTGGGGACTTGGGCAGTAGCTCAGTGGTCACAAGAGAGGTATTACTGTGGGAGGTCTTGGGTTCAGATCCCCACAGCTACCATTCGTCATTTCAAAAAAAAAAAATTACAATAAGTGCTTTAAGAAAAGTGGGCAAGGACACAATTTTGATGATATTGTAGGACATATAGTAGTAACTTTTTGCTGCATGGATATTTTATATTTCAGAGTTATCTAGGTACTCTTGTTGAAAAAGTGAGTGGTTTTGCTGAGTTTTCCTTTTGTGTTCGCTTGTTTTACGTTGTGCCTGCACAGACCTATAATAATATAGTTCATGCGCTAATGAAGTTAGAGGACCAATTGCAGGTTCACAAATAAATGAGTGTGATGATCCAAACTCATTTCTTTTATATGAAATTCTGATCATTAAATATTGGAAGGTAGACCAAACAGCTGCTTTTTGTTTATGTTTGCATCCATGTATCAGTTGACCAACCTCGGTGAATATGCCAGTGCCGGGCCCTTTCAGCATTTAGTTGTAGTAGATGACTCAGTTCCAAATAGCCTTTGCTTTTATCTTAGTATACACAAAATCAAAGTTCATCCAGTATTGTAATGTTAAACCATGCGGTTTTATAGTACTCAACTTGGCCAAGCCGGAGAAGTGATGGATTTAGTCCAAGTGAACCATGCTAATGTTGTTATTGACAGCAATAATATATTAAAAATATGAGGGGAAAGTTTCCTGTGATGGTCATTTGTAGGGGTGGGCATCGGGTCGGGTTTTCCGGGTAACCCGACTGGACCCGACCCAAAAAGACCGGGTTTGGATTCCCAAATCCAACCTGTGGGTCAAGTTCGGGTTTGAAAATCCAAACCCGATCACGGGTCTGGTTGGGTTTGGGTAAGCCCAAATCCGACCCGTAAATATTTATTATTTTTTAAATAATTTATTTTTTTCAGTTTTTAAGTGAAAACCATGGTTTTTATTGGTTCGGGTTCGGGTTTTACCTGAACCTGTTGGGTTTTGGTTGGGTTGGGTTCGGGTTTAGGTTTAAAAACCTGTTCGGGTTTTTTTGTGGGTTAGTGTTTCGGGTTTTTAAGTTGGGTTGGGTTTGGGTTTTCAAAAACCCGACCAGTGCCCACCCCTAGTCATTTGCAGAGGGAGAGGGGAGCACATCTGGCTCTCCCCCAATCTCTGTAGTGGAGTAGAGTTGCCCTAGTCTCAACAACCAACCTCAACTCTACCCCTCCCCTCCCCCCATACCTCTCTGTCCTCTTTCCTTTCCCTTTCTCGCTTGACCTAGAGGAGCTGTCTAGGTTGACCAGTCCAATGGTCAACTTGGCTGATATGGCTGCATGGTCAGGCCGTTCAATTGGCTTGTCAGGTTCAGGTTTTATAACAGGGGTTGCCATGACTAAGACTACCTTGGCCAGGGTGGTTTGCTTCAGGAAGGTTTGATTAGGTTTTGCCGTGTTTCTTGGTTCCATCTCTTTGGAAATGAATTTGACCTGAAGCTAAATACGATGATAATTGGGTTTTTTTGGTGTCACCATTTTGGTTTTGTTGCAATATTTCTTTTCCTTCGTTTTGGTGGGGCCTCCTGCACAAAACACCTGTCCTCCACTGCATTCGGAAATGTTGGTGTATAACTCGTTCACCAATGGGAGCACTCCAGTGTCAGGTTTGGCACAATGCCTATGCTTTTAAGCTCTCAATGTACTACCTACTTGGTCATTTTTCTTAGGAAGCAATACACGTCCGATTTAGTTTTTTTTTTTTTTTTTTTCTATTTTTTAGGGGGGGGACTTAATCCTTCCGGCCTGTGCTAACATAAATTTCACCCCATGTTGGTTCTAGGAATCTTGTCAAGTCGTTTTCATATTTTCCTTTGGGGGTCATCTTCACATTCAATGCTAAGGAGCATGGCCAGGAAATAGTACTGAACACGGTGGTGTCATGGAGCAAGGAGGAAGCAAAACACCCGTGCGGATTTTGCTTTATAACTGAGTTAAATTAGAGCCATTTTGGGAGGCATTAGCATTCTGTTAACTGTAAGCCTAGGTCAGCTAATAGTGTAGCTGATACATTGGCCAAGGAGTACACTCACCTACATTGACTGTAACTGAACCCCCCCAACTACGTAGCATGAGAAATGTTCAAAAAGGTAGACTGGCAATTGTCGTGCATTCAATAAAACACACTTTCAACAAAAATTTAGTCTCTTTGGACTTCTTTAGTTGTTTGTTTGGTGCACAAAACTGATGGTTCTGTTCTTTTAAATGTTAATGGTTGCTCATTTTCTTTTCAACATAAACATAAAATTGTTGTTTATCTGTTATGGATTGCTGAATTTTGCAACCAAATAAGGGAGAAGGTATATGATGTAAATCAGATAGGGCATTATTATCATGTAAAATATAGCCAGTCTCTTGATGAAGGCTTGTATTTACTGAGGCAATTTTCCTCTAGTGTTTTAGAAAATCCTGTTCCTGCAGAATTAATAGCATCATGATGAATTCCTATTGGAATCTGCAGTTCTTGCCTCATCATGTTTCTCTGGATTTACTAATGAATCTGATTTGGTGCTATTCTCAAAAAAAATCTGATTTGGTGCCATGCAGGCAGCTGAAGAACTCTCCAAGGATGGAATCAGTGCTGAGGTTAATTCGCGTGAAATTAGCTTTTCAATTCCAAGATTCTTCATCTCTTATACTTGAAGCAACATCTGCTAAAATGTCTTCAATCTTGTTGAGGCAGGTTATAAATCTTCGATCAGTTAGGCCACTTGATAGGGCTGCCATTAATGCTTCAGTCAGGAAAACAAGCAGACTAGTGACTGTTGAAGAGGGTTTCCCTCAGCATGGTGTCGGTGCAGAAATCTGGTTAGTTTACCCTGTATACTCCTGCAGTGCTATTTTCTTCCAAATTTGTTTGGTCTAGTCTTGCATTTACACTGTCTAAAGCAATACCAGTGAACACTAGTTTTCAACTTGTTTAATTGTGTAAAAAAGTGAGAGTTTAGTGGATATAAATTTTTACGGCTGCTTTTATATCAGTAGTACCTCGAAATCCAGATAGCAGGTTTTCGATCCCAGTGAATTGTCGGCCTCTTTCAGTGGATCAGTATTGACTTCATTTTAAAAGATTTATTGTAAACCTTTTCTGTTTTCTGTTTTTCTCATGTTCAGTGCATCTGTGGTGGAAGAAAGTTTCGACTATCTTGATGCACCTGTGGAAAGGATTGCTGGTGCGGATGTCCCGATGCCATATGCTGCAAATCTCGAGAGAATGGCTGTACCTCAGGTGAGGTTTACTCCAGACTTGTTCTCATATTAGGGCACTTCTTTGCCTTCGTAGGTCTCTGAATAATTTGGAAGCATGAAAACTTTGATCAGGTTGAGGATATCGTCCGGGCAGCAAAACGAGTATGCTACAGATCATACCCTTGAGAAGATTTGTTTTGTGACACACTCTGGAAGGCAAGCTGCGTTTGAAACATGGATGCCATGTTGTCGTTTCTCGCGGTGGGACTGAAAGATGATCATCCTGTTTCTTTAGTCATGCTTCGGAGAGCCTATTCGATAAAGCTAGAAACATATTTTGCGGATCAGTTTGTCATTGGCGTTTTGTAAAAGTTGGCGAGGAAGGAAAGCCAATTTCAATAAATTGGACCAAATGTTTTCCTTTTTTAACAGAAGAAGCACATCTGAAATGCGTTGTTGATGCTCATAGTTCATGAAAGAAGAAAAAAAAACTGGAATCATGGTCTCGAAGGGTTTGGGAGGAAAATAAAAAGACTCGGAAGTTCTCTTGTCATACCATGACTTTTGATGGGTTATGTTAGATTTTGTGACACAAGTTCGGTGGGCACGGGTCAGGTTTGGGCCGGGTTCTAGAAAACCCGAACACGACCCGATTTATATAAACCAATGGGTTTTAAAATTTCACCCCGAATCTGGCCTGATACTTACCGTTACAAGCCCAAAACCGACTCAACCCAGACCCGAACCCAACCCAAATAAAATCATTAACATGAATATTTTTAAACAAATAAAAAAATTGGAAAAAATACGAACAAATTAATAGAAAATTACAGAGAAAAAAACCTCTATGCTTAATCGAGGTATTCTTGGCAAGAGAAAAAAAAGACAACAAAGAGGAGAAAAAAGACAACGAAGAGGAGAAAAAAAAGACAACAAAGAGGAGAAAAAAAGACAACGAAGAGGAGAAAAAAAGGACAATGAAGAGAAGAGCACCTCGGGCACTCAAGTTTGCCAAAGAAAGCGTAAATAATAAGATGTAAGCCAGGATCAGAGATTTCGGTGATGATGTAAAGGAGAATCGGAGAATCAGATTGGACTGTGTTGGCGCATGTATGTTTAGTTGGCTATTTATGACAAAATAAATCGTGGTTAGTAGTTCAGGGAACTCATTCTGATTTATAATTCTGGTCCAAGTAATTAGAGACAAGAAATATAGAGTGATTGTGTTTCCTAATTTATATAGGAAAAAAATCAGCACAGGATATGATTGAGGACAAATATGGAACAAACGAGAAGTCTGGAGTGATTGAGTTTCCTAGGTGAGATAGGAAAGAAATCAGCACAGGATGTGATGTGGCTAAAGACAGAAAAGGATATGGTTAACCCTAAAGATATATCTAACACAGTATGTGCTGGGTTAGGGTTACGCATAAACTGAAGTTTATCTAGCAAGGATGAGTTTGAGGGGGTGTTAGAGGAGAAGATCGATATGCTTACATCCTGGATTTTATGTGTAATTGTTGAAGCTAATCAAGAGGTCTACAAGCTTATCAAGAAGCTATTGACTATCGTAATAATATTCTCATCCTGAGAAGACTGCGTGAAGAAACTCCCTGGTGATAGGGAACACACTAAGGGGGAGACTTAGTGTGTGGGTATCGAAGGGCTTTTGTTGGAGTAGACAGGAAGCTTGTCTAGGAAGAGGCTGTTGTTCAAGTCCTTGAGAGGAGGAGAACTTATTACTGTAAGTCTTGCTGTTGAACTTCTGTAATACTCTTACTAGTGGATTTTGATACCCACCGGGCGAATGCCCAAACAAATTAGGAACTATTGGTTCCGAACTGCGATAACAAATCGCTTCTGTGTCTATGATCTATAAGTATAACGTTAAGTGTCATTACACTACTCCTCGGGTGTAAGTACACTCCTGCGTACACGTGCTAAGTTTGCTGGGAATTCTTTAAGTACACTCCTGCGTACACGTCTTAAGTTTACTGGGATTTCAAGTTGTATCAGAGCGGGCTCCAGATCAGTTTGGAGATAAACGAGTTTTAGAAACTTGACGTGATGGAAAATGGCAGCATATCATAAGGAAGGGGATTCAAACACAAGATCACCACTATTTGATGGAACAAACTACGCCTACTGGAAGGCAAAGATGAAAATTTATATCAAGGCTCAGGATGAAAGAGCCTGGAGATCTGTTGAAGATGGATGGGACACCTCCAACAGCTGAAGTTGGAGGAGGTGATAAAAAGAAAGTTTTAAAACCTAGTTCAGAATGGAACGATGAGGAAGACAGGCTATTTAACTGCAACTCCAAAGCATTGAATGCAATTTTTTGAGGAATTGATGAAGAACAATTCAGGAGAATATCTGCATGCACTACGGCTAAAGAGGCATGGAAGATACTAGAGGTTCATTATGAGGGAATCGAAAGTATACGTGCAGTAAAGTTGCAGATGCTGATGACTCAGTTTGAGTTTATGAGGATGAGAGATGATGAGACGATCTTGGAATTTGAAGGTAAGATCAGAGACATTGCAAATCAATCTGCCAATCTGGGAGACAGGATACCTCAAGACTGATTGGTCAAAAAGGTACTTCGTTCACTCTCTTCAAAATTTAAGATGAAAAGAATTGCTTTAGAAGAAAACAAATCTTTAAACGATATGACCTTGGATGAATTGATTGGGTCTTTGAAAACTTTCGAGATGAATTTGGAGGCCGCGAGCTGCGACTTGCGCATCTCTGATGCGCAGTTGCTCGCTATGTTCCTTAAGTACAGCCTGCATTTTGGCAAGCTGCTCTTCTATCGTTTGGGCCGATGTCGTCATTGCGGATATTCTATCGGTTGGAGCTGCGGGAGAAGTTGTCGTCTTGGAACGAAGTGGAGATGACTTAGATGGCGACCATGCTAGCGAACTCGCCATCGACGTCTGTCGGTGTGGGGAAGACATGGGTGACCTATTGGCTGCGGCGGTCAGTGCTGCCAGGAGATTGTGAGAAACCGTCACGATCTGCGACTTGCCCCCTGCCGTTGTTCTAGGCAAGGCTGAAGTCGATGTTGGGTTCCTTCTAGCTACAGAAGAAGAGGTTGCGTCTCCGTGTTGCTCATATCGTCAGACCATGGTTGATACGATCGAGACCCTGTGTGAGGGTGGCGATTGAGTAGGATTGACCATCGGACTGTGCGCCGGTGGTGTGGTGTTGACGGGCAGGTAGGTCGGCCTATTTGCTACCGGGATAATTCTGGCCGGTCCAACGACCGTTTTGGTGGAGGCCGCGGTAGCCTGTGGTTGGTAGATGACACTCAGACGACGCACATCTAGCATGAAAGGAGCCTCTCCAGTGGACAAACTTCTGGCCAACGCCCGTGTCACTGGGCGACTGGCTGGTGGAGGAGATGGAGCACAGATGTTAGGCGGAGAAGTGGCCGCTGGTCCGCGAGCTCCTGTTGCTGCGGTCGAGCTTGCGCCTGCGGTAGGGCGCGAACAAGCAAAGCTTGAACTAGCAATTTGTTCGCTTTTGTTGTTGTTGTTGTTGTGGTTGTTGCCGTTGTTGGTGTTGCTGGCCATGGCTGATATGTTTTTTTTTTGTTGGAACGGAGAAGGAGATGAGAGGTAAGAAATGTCCCACCGGGCTTGCCAAATCTCTTTCACCGAAAATTCGCCGGTCCGCGAAGAGGCGCGACCGAGAGAGTAATTCGATTAATTCAGAATATTTTGTGTTATAATATGTGTGAGTTAGGAAAAAGCGAGTGCAATCTCCTATGCTTTCTTTAATTCGATCTCCATTATAATTTTGGCTAAGTCGAAGCTTCTGCGAACGAACGTCAAAACTGGTTCTGGAACTAGTGTGCACGAACTGTTGTGGCTTTTGTCGGTCAGACGGAGGTATTTGTTCTCCGCGTGTATCGACTTATGACGTTGCCGGCGATCGTGTAGAGCTGCTCCGGTTGAACTGTTGAACGACGACGGATAACAAGTTGCTGAACTTCTCTGGTTTGAGAGAGCTTCTGTGCGTGAGAATTTCTTCTCAGTGAAGGAATTTTAGACCTTCGTTTTGAGAGAGAGAGAGAGAGCTTCCGCACTTACGCCAAAAAGTTTTCGAACCCTTGCAACAGAGTGTTTCTGGCTATTTGTAGCCAACTCTGTGCAGTGGTTATAGATTTTTCTTGGGAAAGGGGATCACGATCCCCTTTCTGCTGCCTTAGTTGGGAGAGGAGGAAGACCAGGAGCTTCCTCGGTTAACGACCAGACTTTGTTGTTTAACAGTTGAGGAGGTTTCTTGACGTGGCTGCTGACTATTGCTAACGCGACGGTTTCCTGCTGATGAGGGGGCTGACTGTACCGATGACGCGGCAGCATGGATGGGCTGCGCTGGAGGTATTCGAATTTTGATAGAGTCTACTCACGATTGTTGTTTGATGGATCGGTGGATTTCTGGACTCGTCGAAATTGGGCCATTCACATTTTGGTGCATACAGTAAATACAATTAATTTTTGTGGCATGCAATAAGTTAGAAAGAATTTTCCCTTTGATAGTAGTTGACACAATAAATATAGATCCTATTTCATAAATTTTGACATGGGATAAAATTAGTCACTCAATCGACAAAATTGACAAGTTTTACTCACGTGTGAATTATACAATCATTTTGTTTGATTTGAATGATTGTACCTTTTAAGCCTTGGATAGGATTAATCAAATATTCCAATGTTTAGTATGATGAAATTTATTGTGGGAATAAAATATTTAATTATTATTAATTGGGTAATGTTTGCATTATCGAGGATTATCTCCCAAAATTAAAAATCCTACATTTTGGAATTATTTTGTATTCAAAGTTATATTTTATTTAGTGTGGCATACACTAAAAGTAACTATGATTATGATAGGTCAACTTATAAATAAATTAAAAATTAGGAATGAAATAAGTTAAATCTTTACCCATATTATTTGTCCTTTTACATATCGGATATTATTCATTCAGGTATGACAAAGTCTTTCAATCCTTCTGGTAAAGAAAAATCTATTACTTTCAAACATTGGAAACTGTTATGTTTTTATTGTGGTATTACTAGTCACATCCGACCCAAATGCTACAAGCTCCAGAATGAATTGAGGTATTTGAGACAGAGAGATAAGTGCAGAAAACCAGTCCAAAGTCAGAGAAATTCAAAGATGAAATGTGTATGGGTGAAGAAGGGGCTGGTGAGTCACTTTGATTATCATGATTCTGATTGTTATTACAAAGTGTTGCGCAAAATGAAGTGTTGCAACACCACCGTGGTGGCCTTCGGACAAGGCACTAGGCGTAGGGAAGGCTTTTAGCAACTATTTGCACAAATGGCACAAAAAAAGGTAGGTCCACCTACCTATAAAAGTCCGCCAAGTTTGATAAACCACTGCGCAATCAGAAGATTCTCTACTTTTGAAGATTCAAGTCTCTACGAGTATTGTAAGAAAGGAAGACTTGAATGTGTGAATTCGTTGGGAGTCTGTATCCTACCAACAGTCTCAAGCATTTGTAAAAAGGGGGTGTATGCACAGTGTGTATACTCTAATATCTGTTCATGTTGTAGGAATGAAAATGACCTTTTACTCTTTATTGACATCTTCTTTGCCATCAAGGGGGGAAGTTACTCTAATTTTTATGCCCAAAGCATAAGATAGTTGATAGTTAAGGAGGTTGGAGCTGATATTTTGATGGATGATCATGATATTATATTTTTGGTTGATCATGTTCTTAGTAAATGATTTTATGTGAATGGTGATCTTGTATGGATATCATATTGCATGAAGGTGCTATGGTTAATTATCTGGAGATCATGTCTGATTGATTACCAATTATATTTGGCGATTTATTGATCTGGCTGGGTCATGTGTTACAACACCATGACTACTACAGAGGGAGATCAATTGGTGTGATGCCAAAAAGATGCCCAAGGGGGAGATTGTTAGGACCAAATTAAGTGGTCATCTTTTTGGCATAAGGACACGACTGTAGGAAAGGAAAAGTGGAAACAGTCCATTTCTTTATTTAGACATGGAATGTGTCATGATAGACACACGTAGATAGTGCCCTTGAGATAAGGGAGCCTAAACTTGGTCTTTTCTCTACTATAAAAGAAAAATGCTATGATCAACAAAGTGAATAAGCAAAGACATAGAAGAAAAGGAGTAGAGTGAAAAGGGAGAGATCTGCAGGATCGTCTCTGAAGTCACGAGTGAAGTACGCTGCAAAGCTCTGGAGGAGAGCAACAACCAAGGGGGAACTTTGGTAGGGTCAAGGAGATCAGAGACGTTCTCTTCCACTCACGTGTGCGTTGAGTGGATTATCTATCGTTGTAACTTTATAGTTTGCTATTGTTGAAAAGTCTACTGTTATAATATTGTCTTACAAGCATAAATAAGATTCCTTGATAGGGATTGTACGCCCCGTAATACAAAGGTGTGTTGATCTGTATTTCGTCAAATTCATATGTACATCCACTTCATATATTTCTGTTTGTTTGTTGTTCCCGATTCCAAGTGTTTCAGTCGGCTCGTGTTGTAACACCTATATAAATGGGCTGATTCAGCCAAATTCAAATTTCAAAAGACCTCACGTTAAGAAAACGACGGGATTCGACCGTTATCTACAGAAACGGCCAGCTCAAATTACGTAAACTCGGCCTGAGTCGGTTGAGTTATAGTCATTAGTTGTGAAATGGCGACTCGGGTCGAGTCAACTCAGTCCGACTCGGTCGGAGTGGAACTGTTACCATTAGGAAATCCGCTACGAATAGCGTTACATTCGGTTTGGAACGGTTTTTAGGCCGTTACGGAGGATTGTAACGGCCGATATAGGTTTGTAACGGACTACTTTGGTGGTTGTAATGCCCGATACGGGGCCTAACTCGGTTTGACTCAGTGTCCGATATATCAGAAACGTATCGGATCATATCGGATATCGTAACACTCGATACGATACGATGTTTCCCCGTTATATCGGGTTCTGTATCGGGATGATTGGACCCCGTAGCGGGCGACGGAAACCCAAAATTAGTGCGTTACAAACTCGTATCGGGCACTAAAAACCCTGCATAACAGTGAATTGGCCGTTACGAATCGTTTGTAACGGTACTCGTAACGGGTTGAGTAACATAACATTGACGAAATCGGGCGAGTCCAGCCTAGTTCACTCGGTCCAACTCATTGTCTCTTTGCATTGTCAGAAATATGAGCGAGTCAAACCGAGTTTAGGCGTTTGAACCAGCGCTTTTTGTATCAAATGACCTGACTCGTTCTAGTGTAGTATTTTACCGACTCGGACTCCGAGCTGCCTCGTTCGCTTTTTTCGAGGACAAAATGGGTTCCCTCGGATTTGCCACGGCGGTCATGTACAAAAGTTTACTACAAAATTTAAAATTTAAAATTTAAAATTTAAAATTAAAATTTTAAACAACACACCTACCTACGTCCCCGCCCCTCCTCTCTCTTTCTCCCTTTCTACCTCCCCTTGCCCCTCGTCCTCTTTCTCCCCTCCCCCCTCTTCTCCCCTCCCCCCCCTCCCCTCTTCTCCCTCCCCCCTCCGCCCTTCTTTCCTCCCCGCCCCCTCCCTCCCCTCCGCCCCTCTTCTCCCCCTCCGCCCTCTTTTTCCTCCTCTCTTCTCCCTTCCTCCTTCCTTCCTCCCCTCGCCCCCATGCGCGACCTGTTTTCCTCTACAACCGCCTCTTTCGTTCCTTTCTCCTGGTCTTATGTACATTCTGGTCTTAGTCATTTTACTTGTCATTTTATTCGTTCATTCGAATTCAATTAGTTAGGGTTTCCCACCCCTACCCCCCGTCTCCCTCGTCTCCCATCGTTTAATACCCTACGAGACTTGTTCGTACCTAATATCCAGGCACTCTAAGTCTCAAATCATCCATCCGCCAATTTTTTTCCATCCTCGGCAGCCTCAACCAAGACTTCTCCACCACTTTTTCTTCTCTTTCCGTCGGCTTCTGTAGTTTAGCTCTCGCTCGCTCTTCGGTAAATCAATGACGCTTCGCTGCAAAAACTTGTGAAAGATTAAGCAAAGGTATGGGAACTTATTTTACATTTATTCTTTGTAGTTATTGTTGCTATAGTCTCTCATAGAATAGCCTTTTTTCGCGCAGATGATATTATATTTTATTATCTGTTTTTGTCTCAGCAATATTCCTTCGTTTCCTGATCAATTTTTTGTTTTCCATTTAAATTAAGCAGATTTTCTCATTGTATTGTTCCCAACGAACCAACCTGTGAAAGCGTTTTATTCAGGAAGATGTTTATTTTGCGGTATTCTGTGATAGTGAGAGCGATATTATTCTCAATTGATGTTACAAATCCTTCTGCTGAACTTTGTTATTTTTTTGTTTGGGTTGTTAGGATTTGTTATTTGTTATATCTCGAAGACAAAAAAACTGTTAGAAATGTTTAACTGCTTTACGGAACAATTTCAATCATTGTTTGGCCGGGGAAATATGTTATTTATAGTCTTCTGTTTTGCGAGCTAGGTCATTTTACGTCTCTAATTTTAGGATAAAATGCCTATGTATGATAGCATTGTTTTCATTTTTCTATTTTGAGAATAAACGTCAATGTTAATTTGTTTTTCATCGTTTTTGGCTGCCTCTTATTTATGTCTCTGTCGTTTATCTGAACCATGGTTTAGGGTTTAGGGTTTAGGGTTTTAGGGTTTTAGGGTTTTAGGGTTTAGGGTTTATGGGGTTTAGGGTTTTTAGGGTTTATAGGGTTTATAGGGTTTATAGGGTTTATAGGGTTTTTAGGGTTTAGTTTTTTAGGGTTTAGGGTTTAGGGTTTAGGGGGCCCAGCTTTTTTAGGGGTTTAGGGTTTTTAGGGTTTAGGGGGTTTAGGGTTTAGGGCCTTTTTTTTTAGGGTTTATAGGGGTGACCCTTCCCAGGGCCCAGGCCCAGGGCCCAGGGCCCAGGGCCCATCCCCCAGGGCCCCAGGGCCCAGGGCCCAGGGCTCGTAGGGCCCATGGGCCCAAAATTTATGGGGCCCAGGGCCATTGAGGGCAAAGGATGCTGGTATGAATTATAAAGGGCCCAGGGCCTGGGAGGGCCTAGGGCCCAGGGCCCAGGGCCCAGGGCCTAGGGTCATTTCAGGGCTGTTAGGGCCCAGGGCCCAGGGCCCAGGGCCCAGGGCCCAGGGCCCAGGGCCCAGGGCCCAGGGCCCAGGGCCCAGGGCCAAAGGGCCCAGGGCCCAGGGCCCAGGGCCCAGGGCCCAGGGCCCAGGGCCCTGAAGGGCCCAGGGCCCAGGGCCCAGGGCCCAGGGCCCAGGGCCCAGGGCCCAGGGCCCAGGGCCCAGGGCCCAGGGCCCAGGGCCCAGGGCCCAGGGGGGGCCAGGGCCCAGGGCCCAGGGCCCAGGGCCCAGGGCCCAGGGCCCAGGGCCCAGGGCCCAGGGCCCAGGGCCCAGGGCCCAGGGCCCAGGGCCCAGGGCCCAGGGCCCAGGGCCCAGGGCCCAGGGCCCAGGGGGCCCAGGGCCCAGGGTCGAGGGCTGAGGGCCCAGGGTAGGGCCCAGGACAGAGGGCCCAGGGCCCAGGGCCCAGGGCCCAGGGCCCGGGGCCCAGGCCCAGGGCCCAGGGCCCAGGGCCCAGGGCCCAGGGCCCAGGGCCCAGGGCCCAGGGCCCAGGGCCCAGGGCCCAGGGCCCAGGAATGAACATTTAGGGAAAGGGCCCAGGGCCCAGGGCCCAGGGCCCAGGGCCCAGGGCCCAGGCCCAGGGCCCAGGGCCCAGGGCCCAGGGCCCAGGGTTAGGGCCCAGGCCCAGGGCCCAGGGCCCAGGGCCCAGGGCCCAGGGCCCAGGGCCCAGGGCCCATGGCCCAGGGCCCAGGGCCCAGGGCCCAGGGCCCAGGGGCCCAGGGCCCAGGGCCCAGGGCCCAGGGTATATATAGGGCCCAGGGCCCAGGGCCCAGGGCAGGGCCCAGGGCCCAGGGCCCAGGGCCCAGGGCCCAGGGCCCAGGGCCCAGGGCCCAGGGCCCAGGGCCCAGGGCCCAGGGCCCAGGGCCCAGGGCCCAGGGCCCAGGGCCCAGGGCCCTTTTGGCCCAGGGCCCAGGGCCCAGGGCCCAGGGCCCAGGGCCCAGGGCCCAGGGCCCAGGGCCCAGGGCCCAGGGCCCAGGGCCCAGGGCCCAGGGCCCAGGGCCCAGGCCCAGGGCCCAGGGCCCAGGGCCCAGGGCCCAGGGCCCAGGGCCCAGGGCCCAGGGCCCAGGGCCCAGGCCCAGGGCCCAGGCCCAGGGCCCAGGGCCCAGGGCCCAGGGCCCAGGGCCCAGGGCCCAGGGCCCAGGGCCCAGGGCCCAGGGCCCAGGGCCCAGGGCCCAGGGCCCAGGGCCCAGGGCCCAGGGCCCAGGGCCCAGGGCCCAGGGCCCAGGGCCCAGGGCCCAGGGCCCAGGGCCCAGGGCCCAGGGCCCAGGGCCCAGGGCCCAGGCCCAGGGCCCCAGGGCCCAGGGCCCAGGGCCCAGGCCCAGGGCCCAGGGCCCAGGGGGGCCCAGGGCCCAGGGCCCAGGGCCCAGGGCCCAGGGCCCAGGGCCCAGGGCCCAGGGCCCAGGGCCCAGGGCCCAGGGCCCAGGGCCCAGGGCCCAGGGCCCAGGGCCCAGGGCCCAGGGCCCAGGGCCCAGGGCCCAGGGCCCAGGGCCCAGGGCCCAGGGCCCAGGGCCCAGGGCCTAGGGCCCAGGGCCCAGGGCCCAGGGCCCAGGGCCCAGGGCCCAGGGCCCAGGGCCCAGGGCCCAGGGCCCAGGGCCCAGGGCCCAGGGCCCAGGGCCCAGGGCCCAGGGCCCAGGCCCAGGGCCCAGGGCCCAGGGCCCAGGGCCCAGGGCCCAGGCCCAGGGCCCAGGGCCCAGGGCCCAGGGCCCAGGGCCCAGGGCCCAGGGCCCAGGGCCCAGGGCCCAGGGCCCAGGGCCCAGGGCCCAGGGCCCAGGGGCCCAGGGCCCAGGGCCCAGGGCCCAGGGCCCAGGGCCCAGGGCCCAGGGCCCAGGGCCCAGGGCCCAGGGCCAGGGCCCAGGCCCAGGCCCAGGGCCCAGGGCCCAGGGCCCAGGGCCCAGGGCCCAGGGCCCAGGGCCCAGGGCCCAGGGCCCAGGGCCCAGGGCCCAGGGCCCAGGGCCCAGGGCCCAGGGCCCAGGGCCCAGGGCCCAGGGCCCAGGGCCCAGGGCCCAGGGCCCAGGGCCCAGGGCCCAGGGCCCAGGGCCCAGGGCCCAGGGCCCAGGGCCCAGGGCCCAGGGCCCAGGGCCCAGGGCCCAGGGCCCAGGGCCCAGGGCCCAGGGCCCAGGGCCCAGGGCCCAGGGGCCCAGGGCCCAGGGCCCAGGGCCCAGGGCCCAGGGCCCAGGGCCCAGGGCCCAGGGCCCAGGGCCCAGGGCCCAGGGCCCAGGGCCCAGGGCCCAGGGCCCAGGGCCCAGGGCCCAGGGCCCAGGGCCCAGGGGGCCCAGGGCCCAGGGCCCAGGGCCCAGGGCCCAGGGCCCAGGGCCCAGGGCCCAGGGCCCAGGGCCCAGGGCCCAGGGCCCAGGGCCCAGGGCCCAGGGCCCAGGGCCCAGGGCCCAGGGCCCAGGGCCCAGGGCCCAGGGCCCAGGGCCCAGGGCCCAGGGCCCAGGGCCCAGGGCCCAGGGCCCAGGGCCCAGGGCCCAGGGCCCAGGGCCCAGGGCCCAGGGCCCAGGGCCCAGGGCCCAGGGCCCAGGGCCCAGGGCCCAGGGCCCAGGGCCCAGGGCCCAGGGCCCAGGGCCCAGGGCCCAGGGCCCAGGGCCCAGGGCCCAGGGCCCAGGGCCCAGGGCCCAGGGCCCAGGGCCCAGGGCCCAGGGCCCAGGGCCCAGGGCCCAGGGCCCAGGGCCCAGGGCCCAGGGCCCAGGGCCCAGGGCCCAGGGCCCAGGGCCCAGGGCCCAGGGCCCAGGGCCCAGGGCCCAGGCCCAGGGCCCAGGGCCCAGGGCCCAGGGCCCAGGGCCCAGGGCCCAGGGCCCAGGGCCCAGGGCCCAGGGCCCAGGGCCCAGGGCCCAGGGCCCAGGGCCCAGGGCCCAGGGCCCAGGGCCCAGGGCCCAGGGCCCAGGGCCCAGGGCCCAGGGCCCAGGGCCCAGGGCCCAGGGCCCAGGGCCCAGGGCCCAGGGCCCAGGGCCCAGGGCCCAGGGCCCAGGGCCCAGGGCCCAGGGCCCAGGGCCCAGGGCCCAGGGCCCAGGGCCCAGGGCCCAGGGCCCAGGGCCCAGGGCCCAGGGCCCAGGGCCCAGGGCCCAGGGCCCAGGGCCCAGGGCCCAGGGCCCAGGGCCCAGGGCCCAGGGCCCAGGGCCCAGGGCCCAGGGCCCAGGGCCCAGGGGCCCAGGGCCCAGGGCCCAGGGCCCAGGGCCCAGGCCCAGGGCCCAGGGCCCAGGGCCCAGGGCCCAGGGCCCAGGGCCCAGGGCCCAGGGCCCAGGGCCCAGGGCCCAGGGCCCAGGGCCCAGGGCCCAGGGCCCAGGGCCCAGGGCCCAGGGCCCAGGGCCCAGGGCCCAGGGCCCAGGGCCCAGGGCCCAGGGCCCAGGGCCCAGGGCCCAGGCCCAGGGCCCAGGGCCCAGGGCCCAGGGCCCAGGGCCCAGGGCCCAGGGCCCAGGGCCCAGGGCCCAGGGCCCAGGGCCCAGGGCCCAGGGCCCAGGGCCCAGGGCCCAGGGCCCAGGGCCCAGGGCCCAGGGCCCAGGGCCCAGGGCCCAGGGCCCAGGGCCCAGGGCCCAGGGCCCAGGGCCCAGGGCCCAGGGCCCAGGGCCCAGGGCCCAGGGCCCAGGGCCCAGGGCCCAGGGCCCAGGGCCCAGGGCCCAGGGCCCAGGGCCCAGGGCCCAGGGCCCAGGGCCCAGGGCCCAGGGCCCAGGGCCCAGGGCCCAGGGCCCAGGGCCCAGGGCCCAGGGCCCAGGGCCCAGGGCCCAGGGCCCAGGGCCCAGGGCCCAGGGCCCAGGGCCCAGGGCCCAGGGCCCAGGGCCCAGGGCCCAGGGCCCAGGGCCCAGGGCCCAGGGCCCAGGGCCCAGGGCCCAGGGCCCAGGGCCCAGGGCCCAGGGCCCAGGGCCCAGGGCCCAGGGCCCAGGGCCCAGGGCCTAGGGCCCAGGGCCCAGGGCCCAGGGCCCAGGGCCCAGGGCCCAGGGCCCAGGGCCCAGGGCCCAGGGCCCAGGGCCCAGGGCCCAGGGCCCAGGGCCCAGGGCCCAGGGCCCAGGGCCCAGGGCCCAGGGCCCAGGGCCCAGGGCCCAGGGCCCAGGGCCCAGGGCCCAGGGCCCAGGGCCCAGGGCCCAGGGCCCAGGGCCCAGGGCCCAGGGCCCAGGGCCCAGGGCCCAGGGCCCAGGGCCCAGGGCCCAGGGCCCAGGGCCCAGGGCCCAGGGCCCAGGGCCCAGGGCCCAGGGCCCAGGGCCCAGGGCCCAGGCCCAGGGCCCAGGGCCCAGGGCCCAGGGCCCAGGGCCCAGGGCCCAGGGCCCAGGGCCCAGGGCCCAGGGCCCAGGGCCCAGGGCCCAGGGCCCAGGGCCCAGGGCCCAGGGCCCAGGCCCAGGCCCAGGGCCCAGGGCCCAGGGCCCAGGGCCCAGGGCCCAGGGCCCAGGGCCAGGGGGCCCAGGGCCCAGGGCCCAGGGCCCAGGGCCCAGGGCCCAGGGCCCAGGGCCCAGGGCCCAGGGCCCAGGGCCCAGGGCCCAGGGCCCAGGGCCCAGGGCCCAGGGCCCAGGGCCCAGGCCCAGGGCCCAGGGCCCAGGGCCCAGGGCCCAGGGCCCAGGGCCCAGGGCCCAGGGCCCAGGGCCCAGGGCCCAGGGCCCAGGGCCCAGGGCCCAGGGCCCAGGGCCCAGGGCCCAGGGCCCAGGGCCCAGGGCCCAGGGCCCAGGGCCCAGGGCCCAGGGCCCAGGGCCCAGGGCCCAGGGCCCAGGGCCCAGGGCCCAGGGCCCAGGGCCCAGGGCCCAGGGCCCAGGGCCCAGGGCCCAGGGCCCAGGGCCCAGGGCCCAGGGCCCAGGGCCCAGGGCCCAGGGCCCAGGGCCCAGGGCCCAGGGCCCAGGGCCCAGGGCCCAGGGCCCAGGGCCCAGGGCCCAGGGCCCAGGGCCCAGGGCCCAGGGCCCAGGGCCCAGGGCCCAGGGCCCAGGGCCCAGGGCCCAGGGCCCAGGGCCCAGGGCCCAGGGCCCAGGGCCCAGGGGCCCAGGGCCCAGGGCCCAGGGCCCAGGGCCCAGGCCCAGGGCCCAGGGCCCAGGGCCCAGGGCCCAGGGCCCAGGGCCCAGGGCCCAGGGCCCAGGGCCCAGGGCCCAGGGCCCAGGGCCCAGGGCCCAGGGCCCAGGGCCCAGGGCCCAGGGCCCAGGGCCCAGGGCCCAGGGCCCAGGGCCCAGGGCCCAGGGCCCAGGGCCCAGGGCCCAGGGCCCAGGGCCCAGGGCCCAGGGCCCAGGGCCCAGGGCCCAGGGCCCAGGGCCCAGGGCCCAGGGCCCAGGGCCCAGGGCCCAGGGCCCAGGGCCCAGGGCCCAGGGCCCAGGGCCCAGGGCCCAGGGCCCAGGGCCCAGGGCCCAGGGCCCAGGGCCCAGGGCCCAGGGCCCAGGGCCCAGGGCCCAGGGCCCAGGGCCCAGGGCCCAGGGCCCAGGGCCCAGGGCCCAGGGCCCAGGGCCCAGGGCCCAGGGCCCAGGGCCCAGGGCCCAGGGCCCAGGGCCCAGGCCCAGGGCCCAGGGCCCAGGGCCCAGGGCCCAGGGCCCAGGGCCCAGGGCCCAGGGCCCAGGGCCCAGGGCCCAGGGCCCAGGGCCCAGGGCCCAGGGCCCAGGGCCCAGGGCCCAGGGCCCAGGGCCCAGGGCCCAGGGCCCAGGGCCCAGGGCCCAGGGCCCAGGGCCCAGGGCCCAGGGCCCAGGGCCCAGGGCCCAGGGCCCAGGGCCCAGGGCCCAGGGCCCAGGGCCCAGGGCCCAGGGCCCAGGGCCCAGGGCCCAGGGCCCAGGGCCCAGGGCCCAGGGCCCAGGGCCCAGGGCCCAGGCCCAGGGCCCAGGGCCCAGGGCCCAGGGCCCAGGGCCCAGGGCCCAGGGCCCAGGGCCCAGGGCCCAGGGCCCAGGGCCCAGGGCCCAGGGCCCAGGGCCCAGGGCCCAGGGCCCAGGGCCCAGGGCCCAGGGCCCAGGGCCCAGGGCCCAGGGCCCAGGGGGCCCAGGGGGCCCAGGGCCCAGGGCCCAGGGCCCAGGGCCCAGGGCCCAGGGCCCAGGGCCCAGGGCCCAGGGCCCAGGGCCCAGGGCCCAGGGCCCAGGGCCCAGGGCCCAGGGCCCAGGGCCCAGGGCCCAGGGCCCAGGGCCCAGGGCCCAGGGCCCAGGGCCCAGGGCCCAGGGCCCAGGGCCCAGGGCCCAGGGCCCAGGGCCCAGGGCCCAGGGCCCAGGGCCCAGGGCCCAGGGCCCAGGGCCCAGGGCCCAGGGCCCAGGGCCCAGGGCCCAGGGCCCAGGGCCCAGGGCCCAGGGCCCAGGGCCCAGGGCCCAGGGCCCAGGGCCCAGGGCCCAGGGCCCAGGGCCCAGGGCCCAGGGCCCAGGGCCCAGGGCCCAGGGCCCAGGGCCCAGGGCCCAGGCCCAGGGCCCAGGGCCCAGGGCCCAGGGCCCAGGGCCCAGGGCCCAGGGCCCAGGGCCCAGGGCCCAGGGCCCAGGGCCCAGGGCCCAGGGCCCAGGGCCCAGGGCCCAGGGCCCAGGGCCCAGGGCCCAGGGCCCAGGGCCCAGGGCCCAGGGCCCAGGGCCCAGGGCCCAGGGCCCAGGGCCCAGGGCCCAGGGCCCAGGGCCCAGGGCCCAGGGCCCAGGGCCCAGGGCCCAGGGCCCAGGGCCCAGGGCCCAGGGCCCAGGGCCCAGGGCCCAGGGCCCAGGGCCCAGGGCCCAGGGCCCAGGGCCCAGGGCCCAGGGCCCAGGGCCCAGGGCCCAGGGCCCAGGGCCCAGGGCCCAGGGCCCAGGGCCCAGGGCCCAGGGCCCAGGGCCCAGGGCCCAGGGCCCAGGGCCCAGGGCCCAGGGCCCAGGGCCCAGGGCCCAGGGCCCAGGGCCCAGGGCCCAGGGCCCAGGGCCCAGGGCCCAGGGCCCAGGGCCCAGGGCCCAGGGCCCAGGGCCCAGGGCCCAGGGCCCAGGGCCCAGGGCCCAGGGCCCAGGGCCCAGGGCCCAGGGCCCAGGGCCCAGGGCCCAGGGCCCAGGGCCCAGGGCCCAGGGCCCAGGGCCCAGGGCCCAGGGCCCAGGGCCCAGGGCCCAGGGCCCAGGGCCCAGGGCCCAGGGCCCAGGGCCCAGGGCCCAGGGCCCAGGGCCCAGGGCCCAGGGCCCAGGGCCCAGGGCCCAGGGCCCAGGGCCCAGGGCCCAGGGCCCAGGGCCCAGGGCCCAGGGCCCAGGGCCCAGGGCCCAGGGCCCAGGGCCCAGGGCCCAGGGCCCAGGGCCCAGGGCCCAGGGCCCAGGGCCCAGGGCCCAGGGCCCAGGGCCCAGGGCCCAGGGCCCAGGGCCCAGGGCCCAGGGCCCAGGGCCCAGGGCCCAGGGCCCAGGGCCCAGGGCCCAGGGCCCAGGGCCCAGGGCCCAGGGCCCAGGGCCCAGGCCCAGGGCCCAGGGCCCAGGGCCCAGGGCCCAGGGCCCAGGGCCCAGGGCCCAGGGCCCAGGGCCCAGGGCCCAGGGCCCAGGGCCCAGGCCCAGGGCCCAGGGCCCAGGGCCCAGGGCCCAGGGCCCAGGGCCCAGGGCCCAGGGCCCAGGGCCCAGGGCCCAGGGCCCAGGGCCCAGGGCCCAGGCCCAGGGCCCAGGGCCCAGGGCCCAGGGCCCAGGGCCCAGGGCCCAGGGCCCAGGGCCCAGGGCCCAGGGCCCAGGGCCCAGGGCCCAGGGCCCAGGGCCCAGGGCCCAGGGCCCAGGGCCCAGGGCCCAGGGCCCAGGGCCCAGGCCCAGGGCCCAGGGCCCAGGGCCCAGGGCCCAGGGCCCAGGGCCCAGGGCCCAGGGCCCAGGGCCCAGGGCCCAGGGCCCAGGGCCCAGGGCCCAGGGCCCAGGGCCCAGGGCCCAGGGCCCAGGGCCCAGGGCCCAGGGCCCAGGGCCCAGGGCCCAGGGCCCAGGGCCCAGGGCCCAGGGCCCAGGGCCCAGGGCCCAGGGCCCAGGGCCCAGGGCCCAGGGCCCAGGGCCCAGGGCCCAGGGCCCAGGGCCCAGGGCCCAGGGCCCAGGGCCCAGGGCCCAGGGCCCAGGGCCCAGGGCCCAGGGCCCAGGGCCCAGGCCCAGGGCCCAGGGCCCAGGGCCCAGGGCCCAGGGCCCAGGGCCCAGGGCCCAGGGCCCAGGGCCCAGGGCCCAGGGCCCAGGGCCCAGGGCCCAGGGCCCAGGGCCCAGGGCCCAGGGCCCAGGGCCCAGGGCCCAGGGCCCAGGGCCCAGGGCCCAGGGCCCAGGGCCCAGGGCCCAGGGCCCAGGGCCCAGGGCCCAGGGCCCAGGGCCCAGGGCCCAGGGCCCAGGGCCCAGGGCCCAGGGCCCAGGGCCCAGGGCCCAGGGCCCAGGGCCCAGGGCCCAGGGCCCAGGGCCCAGGGCCCAGGGCCCAGGGCCCAGGGCCCAGGGCCCAGGGCCCAGGGCCCAGGGCCCAGGGCCCAGGGCCCAGGGCCCAGGGCCCAGGGCCCAGGGCCCAGGGCCCAGGGCCCAGGGCCCAGGGCCCAGGGCCCAGGGCCCAGGGCCCAGGGCCCAGGGCCCAGGGCCCAGGGTCTAGGCCCAGGGCCCAGGGCCCAGGGCCCAGGGCCCAGGGCCCAGGGCCCAGGGCCCAGGGCCCAGGGCCCAGGGCCCAGGGCCCAGGGCCCAGGGCCCAGGGCCCAGGGCCCAGGGCCCAGGGCCCAGGGCCCAGGGCCCAGGGCCCAGGGCCCAGGGCCCAGGGCCCAGGGCCCAGGGCCCAGGGCCCAGGGCCCAGGGCCCAGGGCCCAGGGCCCAGGGCCCAGGGCCCAGGGCCCAGGGCCCAGGGCCCAGGGCCCAGGGCCCAGGGCCCAGGGCCCAGGGCCCAGGGCCCAGGGCCCAGGGCCCAGGGCCCAGGGCCCAGGGCCCAGGGCCCAGGGCCCAGGGCCCAGGGCCCAGGGCCCAGGGCCCAGGGCCCAGGGCCCAGGGCCCAGGGCCCAGGGCCCAGGGCCCAGGGCCCAGGGCCAGGGCCCAGGGCCCAGGGCCCAGGGCCCAGGCCCAGGGCCCAGGGCCCAGGGCCCAGGGCCCAGGGCCCAGGGCCCAGGGCCCAGGGCCCAGGGCCCAGGGCCCAGGGCCCAGGGCCCAGGGCCCAGGCCCAGGCCCAGGGCCCAGGGCCCAGGGCCCAGGGGCCCAGGGCCCAGGGCCCAGGGCCCAGGGCCCAGGGCCCAGGGCCCAGGGCCCAGGGCCCAGGGCCCAGGGCCCAGGGCCCAGGGCCCAGGGCCCAGGGCCCAGGGCCCAGGGCCCAGGGCCCAGGGCCCAGGGCCCAGGGCCCAGGGCCCAGGGCCCAGGGCCCAGGGCCCAGGGCCCAGGGCCCAGGGCCCAGGGCCCAGGGCCCAGGGCCCAGGGCCCAGGGCCCAGGGCCCAGGGCCCAGGGCCCAGGGCCCAGGGCCCAGGGCCCAGGGCCCAGGGCCCAGGGCCCAGGGCCCAGGGCCCAGGGCCCAGGGCCCAGGGCCCAGGGCCCAGGGCCCAGGGCCCAGGGCCCAGGGCCAGGGGGCCCAGGGCCCAGGGCCCAGGGCCCAGGCCCAGGGCCCAGGGCCCAGGGCCCAGGGCCCAGGGCCCAGGGCCCAGGGCCCAGGGCCCAGGGGCCCAGGGGCCCAGGGCCCAGGGCCCAGGGCCCAGGGCCCAGGGCCCAGGGCCCAGGGCCCAGGGCCCAGGGCCCAGGGCCCAGGGCCCAGGGCCCAGGGCCCAGGGCCCAGGGCCCAGGGCCCAGGGCCCAGGGCCCAGGGCCCAGGGCCCAGGGCCCAGGGCCCAGGGCCCAGGGCCCAGGGCCCAGGGCCCAGGGCCCAGGGCCCAGGCCCAGGGCCCAGGGCCCAGGGCCCAGGGCCCAGGGCCCAGGGCCCAGGGGCCCAGGGCCCAGGGCCCAGGGCCCAGGGCCCAGGGCCCAGGGCCCAGGGCCCAGGGCCCAGGGCCCAGGGCCCAGGGCCCAGGGCCCAGGGCCCAGGGCCCAGGGCCCAGGGCCCAGGGCCCAGGGCCAGGGCCCAGGGCCCAGGGCCCAGGGCCCAGGGCCCAGGGCCCAGGGCCCAGGGCCCAGGGCCCAGGCCCCCAGGGCCCAGGGCCCAGGGCCCAGGGCCCAGGGCCCAGGGCCCAGGGCCCAGGGCCCAGGGCCCAGGGCCCAGGGCCCAGGGCCCAGGGCCCAGGGCCCAGGGCCCAGGGCCCAGGGCCCAGGGCCCAGGGCCCAGGGCCCAGGGCCCAGGGCCCAGGGCCCAGGGCCCAGGGCCCAGGGCCCAGGGCCCAGGGCCCAGGGCCCAGGGCCCAGGGCCCAGGGCCCAGGGCCCAGGGCCCAGGGCCCAGGGCCCAGGGCCCAGGGCCCAGGGCCCAGGGCCCAGGGCCCAGGCCCAGGGCCCAGGGCCCAGGGCCCAGGGCCCAGGGCCCAGGGCCCAGGGGCCAGGGCCCAGGGCCCAGGGCCCAGGGCCCAGGGCCCAGGGCCCAGGGCCCAGGGCCCAGGGCCCAGGGCCCAGGGCCCAGGGCCCAGGGCCCAGGGCCCAGGGCCCAGGGCCCAGGGCCCAGGGCCCAGGGCCCAGGGCCCAGGGCCCAGGGCCCAGGGCCCAGGGCCCAGGGCCCAGGGCCCAGGGCCCAGGGCCCAGGGCCCAGGGCCCAGGGCCCAGGGCCCAGGGCCCAGGGCCCAGGGCCCAGGGCCCAGGGCCCAGGGCCCAGGGCCCAGGGCCCAGGGCCCAGGGCCCAGGGCCCAGGGCCCAGGGCCCAGGGCCCAGGGCCCAGGGCCCAGGGCCCAGGGCCCAGGGCCCAGGGCCCAGGGCCCAGGGCCCAGGGCCCAGGGCCCAGGGCCCAGGGCCCAGGGCCCAGGGCCCAGGGCCCAGGGCCCAGGGCCCAGGGCCCAGGGGCCCAGGGCCCAGGGCCCAGGCCCAGGGCCCAGGGCCCAGGGCCCAGGGCCCAGGGCCCAGGGCCCAGGGCCCAGGGCCCAGGGCCCAGGGCCCAGGGCCCAGGGGCCCAGGGCCCAGGGCCCAGGGCCCAGGGCCCAGGGCCCAGGGCCCAGGGCCCAGGGCCCAGGCCCAGGGCCCAGGGCCCAGGGCCCAGGGCCCAGGGCCCAGGGCCCAGGGCCCAGGCCCAGGGCCCAGGGCCCAGGGGCCCAGGGCCCAGGGCCCAGGGCCCAGGGCCCAGGGCCCTAGGCCCCAGGGCCCAGGGCCCAGGGCCCAGGGCCCAGGGCCCAGGGCCCAGGGCCCAGGGCCCAGGGCCCAGGGCCCAGGGGCCCAGGGCCCAGGGCCCAGGGCCCAGGGCCCAGGGCCCAGGGCCCAGGGCCCAGGGCCCAGGGCCCAGGGCCCAGGGCCCAGGGCCCAGGGCCCAGGGCCCAGGGCCCAGGGCCCAGGGCCCAGGGCCCAGGGCCCAGGGCCCAGGGCCCAGGGCCCAGGGCCCAGGGCCCAGGGCCCAGGGCCCAGGGCCCAGGGCCCAGGGCCCAGGGCCCAGGGCCCAGGGCCCAGGGCCCAGGGCCCAGGGCCCAGGGCCCAGGGCCCAGGGCCCAGGGCCCAGGGCCCAGGGCCCAGGGCCCAGGGCCCAGGGCCCAGGGCCCAGGGCCCAGGGCCCAGGGCCCAGGGCCCAGGGCCCAGGGCCCAGGGCCCAGGGCCCAGGGCCCAGGGCCCAGGGCCCAGGGGGCCCAGGGCCCAGGGCCCAGGGCCCAGGGCCCAGGGCCCAGGGCCCAGGGCCCAGGGCCCAGGGCCCAGGGCCCAGGGCCCAGGGCCCAGGGCCCAGGGCCCAGGGCCCAGGGCCCAGGGCCCAGGGCCCAGGGCCCAGGGCCCAGGGCCCAGGGCCCAGGGCCCAGGGCCCAGGGCCCAGGGCCCAGGGCCCAGGGCCCAGGGCCCAGGGCCCAGGGCCCAGGGCCCAGGGGCCCAGGGCCCAGGGCCCAGGGCCCAGGGCCCAGGGCCCAGGGCCCAGGGCCCAGGGCCCAGGCCCAGGGCCCAGGGCCCAGGGCCCAGGGCCCAGGGCCCAGGGCCCAGGGCCCAGGGCCCAGGGCCCAGGGCCCAGGGCCCAGGGCCCAGGGCCCAGGGCCCAGGGCCCAGGGCCCAGGGCCCAGGGCCCAGGGCCCAGGGCCCAGGGCCCAGGGCCCAGGGGCCCAGGGCCCAGGGCCCAGGGCCCAGGGCCCAGGGCCCAGGGCCCAGGGCCCAGGGCCCAGGGCCCAGGGCCCAGGGCCCAGGGCCCAGGGCCCAGGGCCCAGGGCCCAGGGCCCAGGGCCCAGGGCCCAGGGCCCAGGGGCCCAGGGCCCAGGGCCCAGGGCCCAGGGCCCAGGGCCCAGGGCCCAGGGCCCAGGGCCCAGGGCCCAGGGCCCAGGGCCCAGGGCCCAGGGCCCAGGGCCCAGGGCCCAGGGCCCAGGGCCCAGGGCCCAGGGCCCAGGGCCCAGGGCCCAGGGCCCAGGGCCCAGGGCCCAGGGCCCAGGGCCCAGGGCCCAGGGCCCAGGGCCCAGGGCCCAGGGCCCAGGGCCCAGGGCCCAGGGCCCAGGGCCCAGGGCCCAGGGCCCAGGGCCCAGGGCCCAGGGCCCAGGGCCCAGGGCCCAGGGGGGCCCAGGGGCCCAGGGCCCAGGGCCCAGGGCCCAGGGCCCAGGGCCCAGGGCCCAGGGCCCAGGCCCAGGGGCAGGCCCAGGGCCCAGGGCCCAGGGCCCAGGGCCCAGGGCCCAGGGCCCAGGGCCCAGGGCCCAGGGCCCAGGGCCCAGGGCCCAGGGCCCAGGGCCCAGGGCCCAGGGCCCAGGGCCCAGGGCCCAGGGCCCAGGGCCCAGGGCCCAGGGCCCAGGGCCCAGGGCCCAGGGCCCAGGGGCCCAGGGCCCAGGGCCCAGGGCCCAGGGCCCAGGGCCCAGGGCCCAGGGCCCAGGGCCCAGGGCCCAGGGCCCAGGGCCCAGGGCCCAGGGGCCCAGGGCCCAGGGCCCAGGGCCCAGGGCCCAGGGCCCAGGCCCAGGGCCCAGGGCCCAGGGCCCAGGGCCCAGGGCCCAGGGCCCAGGGCCCAGGGCCCAGGGCCCAGGGCCCAGGGCCCAGGGCCCAGGGCCCAGGGCCCAGGGCCCAGGGCCCAGGGCCCAGGGCCCAGGGCCCAGGGCCCAGGGCCCAGGGCCCAGGGCCCAGGGCCCAGGGCCCAGGGCCCAGGCCCAGGGCCCAGTGGGCCCAGGGCCCAGGGCCCAGGGCCCAGGGCCCAGGGCCCAGGGCCCAGGGCCCAGGGCCCAGGGCCCAGGGCCCAGGGGGCCCAGGGCCCAGGGCCCAGGGCCCAGGGCCCAGGGCCCAGGGCCCAGGGCCCAGGGCCCAGGGCCCAGGGCCCAGGGCCCAGGGCCCAGGGCCCAGGGCCCAGGGCCCAGGGCCCAGGGCCCAGGGCCCAGGGCCCAGGGCCCAGGGCCCAGGGCCCAGGGCCCAGGGCCCAGGGCCCAGGGCCCAGGGCCCAGGGCCCAGGGCCCAGGGCCCAGGGGCCCAGGGCCCAGGGCCCAGGCCCAGGGCCCAGGGCCCAGGGCCCAGGCCCAGGGCCCAGGGCCCAGGGCCCAGGGGGCCCAGGGCCCAGGGCCCAGGGCCCAGGGCCCAGGGGGCCCGGGCCCAGGGCCCAGGGCCCAGGGGCCCAGGGCCCAGGGCCCAGGGCCCAGGGCCCAGGGCCTAGGGCCCAGGGCCCAGGGCCCAGGGCCCAGGGCCCAGGGCCCAGGGCCCAGGGCCCAGGGCCCAGGGCCCAGGGCCCAGGGCCCAGGGCCCAGGGCCCAGGGCCCAGGGCCCAGGGCCCAGGGCCCAGGGCCCAGGGCCCAGGGCCCAGGGCCCAGGGCCCAGGGCCCAGGGCCCAGGGCCCAGGGCCCAGGGCCCAGGGCCCAGGGCCCAGGGCCCAGGGCCCAGGGCCCAGGGCCCAGGGCCCAGGGCCCAGGGCCCAGGGCCCAGGGCCCAGGGCCCAGGGCTCCAGGGCCCACCAGGGCCCAGGGCCCAGGGCCCAGGGCCCAGGGCCCAGGGCCCAGGGCCAGGGCCCAGGGCCCAGGGCCCAGGGCCCAGGGTGTGGGCCCAGGGCCCAGGGCCCAGGGCCCAGGGCCCAGGGCCCAGGGCCCAGGGCCCAGGGCCCAGGGCCCAGGGCCCAGGGCCCAGGGCCCAGGGCCCAGGGCCCAGGGCCCAGGGCCCAGGGCCCAGGGCCCAGGGCCCAGGGCCCAGGGCCCAGGGCCCAGGGCCCAGGGCCCAGGGCCCAGGCCCAGGGCCCAGGCCCAGGCCCAGGGCCCAGGGCCCAGGCCCAGGGCCCAGGGCCCAGGGCCCAGGGCCTAGGGCCCAGGGCCCAGGGCCCAGGGCCCAGGGCCCAGGGCCCAGGGCCCAGGCCCAGGGCCCAGGGCCCAGGGCCCAGGGCCCAGGGCCCAGGGCCTCTGGCCCAGGGCCCAGGGCCCAGGGCCCAGGGCCCAGGGCCCAGGGCCCAGGGCCCAGGGCCCAGGGCCCAGGGCCCAGGGCCCAGGGCCCAGGGCCCAGGGCCCAGGGCCCAGGGCCCAGGGCCCAGGGCCCAGGGCCCAGGGCCCAGGGCCCAGGGCCCAGGGCCCAGGGCCCAGGCCCAGGGCCCAGGGCCCAGGCCCAGGCCCAGGGCCCAGGGCCCAGGGCCCAGGGCCCAGGGCCCAGGGCCCAGGGCCCAGGGCCCAGGGCCCAGGGCCCAGGGCCCAGGCCCAGGGCCCAGGGCCCAGGGCCCAGGCCCAGGGCCCAGGGCCCAGGGCCCAGGGCCCAGGGCCCAGGCCCAGGGCCCAGGGCCCAGGGCCCAGGGCCCAGGGCCCAGGGCCCAGGGCCCAGGGCCCAGGGCCCAGGGCCCAGGGCCCAGGGCCCATGGCCCAGGGCCCAGGGCCCAGGGCCCAGGGCCCAGGGCCCAGGGCCCAGGGCCCAGGGCCCAGGGCCCAGGGCCCAGGGCCCAGGGCCCAGGGCCCAGGGCCCAGGGCCCAGGGCCCAGGGCCCAGGGCCCAGGGCCCAGGGCCCAGGGCCCAGGGCCCAGGGCCCAGGGCCCCAGGGCCCAGGGCCCAGGGCCCAGGGCCCAGGGCCCAGGGCCTAGGGGCCCAGGGCCCAGGGCCCAGGGCCCAGGGCCCAGGGCCCAGGGCCCAGGGTCCAGGGCCCAGGGCCCAGGGCCCAGGGCCCAGGGCCCAGGGCCCAGGGCCCAGGGCCCAGGGCCCAGGGCCCAGGGCCCAGGGCCCAGGGCCCAGGGCCCAGGGCCCAGGGCCCAGGGCCCAGGGCCCAGGGCCCAGGGCCCAGGGCCCAGGGCCCAGGGCCCAGGGCCCAGGGCCCAGGGCCCAGGGCCCAGGGCCCAGGGCCCAGGGCCCAGGGCCCAGGGCCCAGGGCCCAGGGCCCAGGGCCCAGGGCCCAGGGCCCAGGGCCCAGGGCCCAGGGCTCCAGGGCCCAGGGCCCAGGGCCCAGGGCCCAGGGCCCAGGGCCCAGGGCCCAGGGCCCAGGGCCCAGGGCCCAGGGCCCAGGGCCCAGGGCCCAGGGCCCAGTGGCCCAGGGCCCAGGGCCCAGGGCCCAGGGCCCAGGGCCCAGGGCCCAGGGCCCAGGCCCAGGGCCCAGGGCCCAGGCCCAGGGCCCAGGGCCCAGGGCCCAGGGCCCAGGCCCAGGGCCCAGGGCCCAGGGCCCAGGGCCCAGGGCCCAGGGCCCAGGGCCCAGGGCCCAGGGCCTAGGGCCCAGGGCCCAGGGGCCCAGGGCCCAGGGCCCAGGGCCCAGGGCCCAGGGCCCAGGGCCCAGGGCCCAGGCCCAGGGCCCAGGGCCCAGGGCTCCAGGGCCCAGGGCCCAGGGCCCAGGGCCCAGGGCCCAGGCTCCAGGGGGCCCAGGGCCCAGGCCCAGGGCCCAGGGCCCAGGGCCCAGGGCCCAGGGCCCAGGGCCCAGGGCCCAGGGCCCAGGGCCCAGGGCCCAGGGCCCAGGGCCCAGGTGGCCCAGGGCCCAGGGCCCAGGGCCCAGGGCCCAGGCCCAGGGCCCAGGGCCCAGGCCCAGGGCCCAGGGCCCAGGCCCAGGGCCCAGGGCCCAGGGGCCCAGGGCCCAGGGCCCAGGGCCCAGGGCCCAGGGCCCAGGCCCAGGGCCCAGGGCCCAGGGCCCAGGGGCCCAGGGCCCAGGGCCCAGGGCCCAGGGCCCAGGGCCCAGGGCCCAGGCCCAGGTCCCAGGGCCCAGGGCCCAGGGCCCAGGGCCCAGGGCCCAGGGCCCAGGGCCCAGGGCCCAGGGCCCAGGGCCCAGGGCCCAGGGCCCAGGGCCCAGGGCTTAGGGTCCAGGGCCCAGGGCCCAGGGCCCAGGGCCCAGGGCCCAGGGCCCAGGGCCCAGGGCCCAGGGCCCAGGGCCCAGGGCCCAGGGCCCAGGGCCCAGGGCCCAGGGCCCAGGGCCCAGGGCCCAGGGCCCAGGGCCCAGGGCCCAGGGCCCAGGGCCCAGGCCCAGGGCCCAGGGCCCAGGCCCAGGGCCCAGGCCCAGGCCCAGGCCCAGGGCCCAGGGCCCAGGGGCCCAGGGCCCAGGCCCAGGGCCCAGGGCCCAGGGCCCAGGGCCCAGGCCCAGGGCCCAGGGCCCAGGCCCAGGGCCCAGGGCCCAGGGCCCAGGCCCAGGGCCCAGGCCCAGGGCCCAGGGCCCAGGGCCCAGGGCCCATGGGCCCAGGGCCCAGGGCCCAGTGGCCCAGGGCCCAGGGCCCAGGGCCCAGGGCCCAGGCCCAGGGCCCAGGGCCCAGGGCCCAGGGCCCAGGGCCCAGGGCCCAGGGCCCAGGCCCAGGGCCCAGGGCCTCCAGGGCCTTGAGGGCCCAGGGCCCAGGGCCCAGGGCCCAGGGCCCAGGGCCCAGGGCCCAGGGCCCAGGGCTCCAGGGCCCCCCAGGGCCCAGGCCCAGGGCCCAGGGCCCAGGGCCCAGGCCCAGGGCCCAGGGCCCAGGGCTCCAGGGCCCAGGCCCAGGGCCCAGGGCCCAGGGCCCAGGGCCCAGGGCCCAGGGCCCAGGTTTGGTGGCCCAGTGGCCCAGGGCCCAGGCCCAGGGCCCAGGGCCCAGGCCCAGGGTCCAGGGCCCAGGGCCCAGGGCCCAGGGCCCAGGGCCCAGGGCCTAGGCCCAGGGCCCAGGGCCCATTTTGTGGGGCCCAGGGCCCAGGCCCAGGGCCCAGGGCCCAGGGCCCAGGCCCAGGCCCAGGGCCCAGGGCCCAGGGCCCAGGGCCCAGGGCCCAGGGCCCAGGGCCCAGGGCCTGTGGGCCCAGGGCCCAGGGCCCAGGGCCCAGGGCCCAGGCCTAGCCCAGGGCCCAGGGCCCAGGGCCCAGGGCCCAGGGCCCAGGGCCCAGGGCCCAGGGCCCAGGGCCCAGGGCTCCAGGGCCCAGGGCCCAGGGCCCAGGGCCCAGGGCCCAGGCCCAGGGCCCAGGGCCCAGGGCCCAGGGCCCAGGCCCAGGGCCCAGGGCCCAGGGCCCAGGGGCCCAGGGGCCCAGGCCCAGGGCCCAGGGCCCAGGGCCCAGGGCCCAGGGCCCAGGGCCCAGGGCCCAGGCCCAGGGCCCAGGCCCAGGGCCCAGGGGTCAGTGGCCCTCCAGGGCCCAGGGCCCAGGGCCCAGGGCCCAGGCATTCAGGGCCCAGGGCCCAGGGCCCAGGGCTCAGGGCCCAGGGCCCAGGGCCCAGGGCCCAGGCCCAGGCCCAGGGCCCAGGCCCAGGCCCAGGCCCAGGCCCAGGGCCCAGGGCCCAGGGCCCAGGGCCCAGGGCCCCAGGGCCCAGGGCCCAGGGCCCAGGGGGCCCAGGGGGCCCAGGGCCTGAGGGCCCAGGGCTCCAGGGCTCCAGGGCCTCAGGGCCTGTGTGGCTCCAGTGGGTCTAGTGGCCCAGGGCCCAGGCTCCCAGCCCAGGCCCAGCCCAGGGCCTAGGGCCCAGGCCCAGGGCCTCCAGTTCAGTGCTTCTCCCAGTGGCCCAGGGCCCAGGCCCAGGCACCCAGGTGCCCAGGGCCCAGGGCCCAGGGCCCAGGGCCCAGGGCCCAGGGCCCAGGGCCCAGGGCCCAGGGCCCAGGGCCCAGGGCCCAGGGCCCAGGGCCCAGGGCCCAGGGCCCAGGGCCCAGGGCCCAGGGCCCAGGGCCCAGGGCCCAGGGCCCAGGGCCCAGGGCCCAGGGCCCAGGGCCCAGGGCCCAGGGCCCAGGGCCCAGGGCAGGGCCCAGGGCCCAGGGCCCAGGGCCCAGGGCCCAGGGCCCAGGGCCCAGGGCCCAGGGCCCAGGGCCCAGGGCCCAGGGCCCAGGGCCCAGGGCCCAGGGCCCAGGGCCCAGGGCCCAGGGCCCAGGGCCCAGGGCCCAGGGCCCAGGGCCCAGGGCCCAGGGCCCAGGGCCCAGGGCCCAGGGCCCAGGGCCCAGGGCCCAGGGCCCAGGGCCCAGGGCCCAGGGCCCAGGGCCCAGGGCCCAGGGCCCAGTACCCCAGGGCCCAGGGCCCAGGGCCCAGGTCCCAGGGCCCAGGGCCCAGGGCCCAGGGCCCAGGGCCCAGGGCCCAGGGCCCAGGGCCCAGGGCCCAGGGCCCAGGGCCCAGGGCCCAGGGCCCAGGGCCCAGGGCCCAGGGCCCAGGGCCCAGGGCCCAGGGCCCAGGGCCCAGGGCCTGAGGGCCCAGGGCCCAGGGCCCAGGGCCCAGGGCCCAGGGCCCAGGGCCCAGGGCCCAGGGGGCCCAGGGCCCAGGGCCCAGGGCCAGGGCCCAGGGCCCAGGGCCCAGGGCCCAGGCCCAGGGCCCAGGGCCCAGGGCCCAGGGCCCAGGGCCCAGGGCCCAGGGCCCGGGGCAGTCCCAGGGCCCAGGGCCCAGGGCCCAGGGCCCAGGGCCCAGGGCCCAGGGCCCAGGGCCCAGGGCCCAGGGCCCAGGGCCCAGGGCCCAGGGCCCAGGGCCCAGGGCCCAGGGCCCAGGGCCCAGGGCCCAGGGCCCAGGGCCCAGGGCCCAGGGCCCAGGGCCCAGGGCCCAGGGCCCAGGGCCCAGGGCCCAGGGCCCAGGGCCCAGGGCCCAGGGCCCAGGGCCCAGGGCCCAGGGCCCAGGGCCCAGGGCCCAGGGCCCAGGGCCCAGGGCCCAGAGGCCCAGGGCCCAGGGCCCAGGCCCAGGGCCCAGGGCCCAGGGCCCAGGCCAGGGCCCAGGGCCCAGGGCCCCAGGCCCCCAGGGCCCAGGGCCCAGGGCCCAGGGCCCAGGGCCCAGGGCCCAGGGCCCAGGGCCCAGGGCCCAGGGCCCAGGGCCCAGGGCCCAGGCCCAGGGCCCAGGGCCCAGGCCCAGGGCCCAGGCCCAGGGCCCAGGGCCCAGGGCCCAGGGCCCAGGGCCCAGGGCCCAGGGCCCAGGGCCCAGGGCCCAGGGCCCAGGGCCCAGGGCCCAGGGCCCAGGGCCCAGGGCCCAGGGCCCAGGGCCCAGGGCCCAGGGCCCAGGGCCCAGGGCCCAGGGCCCAGGGCCCAGGCCCAGGGCCCAGGGCCCAGGGCCCAGGCCCAGGGCCCAGGGCCCTGAGGCACAGGGCCCAGGGCCCAGGCCTCTGGCCACAGGGTCCTAGGGCTCCAGGGCCTAGGGCCCAGGGCCCAGGGCCCAGGGCCTGAAAATTCGGTGGGCCCAGGTCTAGGGCCCAGGGCCCAGGGGCCCAGGGTCAGGCCCAGGGCCCATGGGCCCAGGCCTAGGGCCCAGGGCCTTATGGCCCAGGGCCTAGGGCCTAGGGCCCAGGGTCAGGGCTAGGCCTAGGCCTAGGCCCAGGGCCCAGGGCCCAGGGCCCAGGGTCTGTGGCCCAGGGCCCAGGGCCTGAGTGGCCTCCAGGCTCAGGGCCCAGGGCCCAGGGCCCAGGCCTAGGGCCTAGGGCCTAGGCCTAGGGTCTAGGCTCAGGGCCTAGGCCTAGGGCTCAGGGCCCAGGGCCTTAGGGCCTAGGGCTAGGGCCTAGGGCCTAGGGCCTAGGGCCCAGGGCCCAGGGGGGTTTTAGGGTTTAGGGTTTAGGGGTTTAGGGGGTTTAGGTTTAGGGGTTTAGGTTTAGGTTTAGGGGTTTG
>CM034083.1:20000-22500 GCA_019845555.1 Aristolochia fimbriata
AACCCTAAACCCTAAACCCTAAAACCCTAAACCCTAAACCCTAAACCCTAAACCCTAAACCCTAAACCCTAAACCCTAAACCCTAAACCCTAAACCCTAAACCCTAAAACCCTAAACCCTAAACCCTAAACCCTAAACCCTAAACCCTAAAACCCTAAAACCCTAAACCCTAAACCCTAAAACCCTAAAACCCTAAACCCTAAAACCCTAAACCCTAAACCCTAAACCCTAAACCCTAAACCCTAAACCCTAAACCCTAAACCCCTAAACCCTAAACCCTAAACCCTAAACCCTAAACCCTAAACCCTAAACCCTAAACCCTAAACCCTAAACCCCTAAACCCTAAACCCTAAACCCTAAAAACCCTAAACCCTAAACCCTAAACCCTAAACCCTAAACCCTAAACCCTAAAACCCTAAACCCTAAACCCTAAACCCTAAAACCCTAAACCCTAAACCCTAAACCCTAAACCCTAAAACCCTAAACCCTAAACCCTAAACCCCTAAACCCTAAACCCTAAACCCTAAACCCTAAACCCCTAAACCCTAAACCCTAAACCCTAAACCCTAAACCCTAAACCCTAAACCCTAAACCCTAAACCCTAAAACCCTAAAACCCTAAACCCTAAACCCTAAACCCTAAACCCTAAACCCTAAACCCTAAACCCTAAACCCTAAACCCTAAACCCTAAACCCTAAACCCTAAAACCCTAAACCCTAAACCCTAAACCCTAAAACCCTAAACCCTAAACCCTAAACCCCTAAACCCTAAACCCTAAACCCTAAACCCTAAACCCTAAACCCTAAAACCCTAAACCCTAAACCCTAAACCCTAAACCCTAAACCCTAAACCCTAAACCCTAAACCCTAAACCCTAAACCCTAAACCCTAAACCCTAAACCCTAAAACCCTAAACCCTAAACCCTAAACCCTAAACCCCTAAACCCTAAAACCCTAAACCCTAAACCCTAAACCCCAAAACCCTAAACCCTAAAACCCTAAACCCTAAACCCTAAACCCCTAAACCCTAAACCCTAAACCCTAAACCCTAAACCCTAAACCCTAAACCCTAAACCCTAAACCCTAAACCTAAAACCCTAAACCCTAAACCCTAAAACCCTAAACCCTAAACCCTAAACCCTAAACCCTAAACCCTAAACCCCTAAACCCTAAACCCTAAACCCTAAACCCTAAAACCCTAAACCCTAAACCCTAAACCCTAAAACCCTAAACCCTAAACCCTAAACCCCTAAACCCTAAACCCTAAACCCTAAACCCTAAACCCTAAACCCTAAACCCTAAACCCTAAACCCTAAACCCTAAACCCCAAAACCCTAAAACCCTAAACCCTAAACCCTAAACCCTAAACCCTAAACCCTAAACCCTAAACCCTAAAACCCTAAACCCCTAAACCCTAAACCCTAAACCCTAAACCCTAAACCCTAAACCCTAAAACCCTAAACCCTAAACCCTAAACCCTAAACCCTAAACCCTAAACCCTAAACCCTAAACCCTAAACCCTAAACCCTAAACCCTAAACCCTAAAACCCTAAACCCTAAACCCTAAACCCTAAACCCTAAACCCTAAACCCTAAACCCTAAACCCTAAACCCTAAACCCTAAACCCTAAAACCCTAAACCCTAAACCCTAAAACCCTAAACCCTAAACCCTAAACCCTAAACCCTAAAACCCTAAACCCTAAACCCTAAACCCTAAACCCTAAACCCTAAACCCTAAAACCCTAAACCCTAAACCCTAAACCCTAAACCCTAAAACCCTAAACCCTAAACCCTAAACCCTAAACCCTAAACCCTAAACCCTAAAACCCTAAACCCTAAACCCTAAACCCTAAACCCTAAACCCTAAACCCTAAAACCCTAAACCCTAAACCCTAAACCCCTAAACCCTAAAACCCTAAACCCTAAACCCTAAACCCCTAAACCCTAAACCCTAAACCCTAAACCCTAAACCCTAAACCCTAAACCCTAAACCCTAAACCCTAAACCCCTAAACCCTAAACCCTAAACCCTAAACCCTAAACCCTAAACCCTAAACCCTAAACCCTAAAACCCTAAACCCTAAACCCTAAACCCTAAACCCTAAACCCTAAACCCTAAACCCTAAACCCTAAACCCTAAACCCTAAACCCTAAACCCTAAACCCTAAACCCTAAACCCTAAAACCCTAAACCCTAAACCCTAAACCCTAAACCCTAAAACCCTAAACCCTAAACCCTAAACCCTAAACCCTAAACCCTAAACCCTAAACCCTAAAACCCTAAACCCTAAACCCTAAAACCCTAAACCCTAAACCCCTAAAACCCTAAACCCTAAAACCCTAAACCCTAAACCCTAAACCCTAAACCCTAAAAACCCTAAAACCCTAAACCCTAAACCCTAAACCCTAAACCCTAAACCCTAAACCCTAAACCCTAAAACCCTAAAACCCTAAACCCCCTAAAACCCTAAACCCTAAACCCTAAACCCTAAACCCTAAACCC